>AWOL01S0105333.1:9174-65705 GCA_000715115.1 Nicotiana otophora | reverse complement strand
GGGGGGGGGGGGTCCCCACCATCCGACGAGTATCACCACACTCAAAATAAGCTCTCGGAGGGCGTGGCTGCTGAAACTGGCTCAGGCCTGGTCGACTGAACTGACCGCTGGAAGTACCCCATGTAGGAGGTATACTAGATAGTGGCGGTGCATAATGGGAAACCTGAGACCTGGGAGTAGCGGGGGTTCCACTGGAAGCTAGAAGCTGAATGAACTAGACGGCTCACGTAGCCTCTACCATGACGGGCTGAAGGTTGGGAATTGGATTCCAAGGTTTTTGGGCTAAGGCTAAATTAAGGATTTCCAGTTGTATTGTGTTGTCAGGCCTATGTGGAATAGGGTGACATGGGATCACCCCCAGGTACGCGCGTGGTAAGATGGAATAGTGATTTGATGGCTTGGAACAATTCTTGGCACGTTCGAGGACGAACGTATGTTTAAGTGGGGGAGAATGTAATGATCCGGCCGGTCGTTTTGAGTATTACAGCCCCGTTCCCCCATTTACTGCTCAATTTATGCCTTACAGTTGATTTATGACTTATCGGGTTAGTTGGTTCAGGTCCGGAAGAAATTCGAAATGAAATGAGACACTTAGTCTCATAATTGAAAATTTAAGTTAGAAAAGTTGACCGGATGTGGACCTATGTGTAAACGACCTCGGATTTGAATTTTAATGATTCCAATAGCTCCGTATGGTGAGTTTGGACTTAGGAGCGTGTCCGGAAAATGTTTTAGAGGTCCGTAGAGGAATTAGGCTTGAAATGCCGAAAGTTGAATTTTTGGGAAGTTTGACCGGGGGGTTGGCTTTTTGATATCGGGGTTGAAATCCAATTCAGAAAATTTTAATAGGTCTGTTATGTCATTTATGACTTTTGTGCAAAATTTGAGGTCAATCGGACGTGATTTGATAGGTTCCGAAGTCGTTTGTAGAAACTTAAAATTTCAAAGTTCATTAGGTTTGAATTGGGGTGTAATTCATGATTTTAGCATTGTTTGAGGTGATTTGAGGGTTCGACTAGGTTCGTATGATATTTTAGGACTTGATGGTATGTTTGGTTGAGGTCTCGGGGGGCTCGGGTGAGTTCCGAGAGGTTAACGGATCATTTTTGGCCTTGGTGAGATTGTTGATATCTACTGCTGCATTTTTTTTGATTTTCTCTTTCGCGTTCACGAGTGGGCCCTCACATTCGCGAAGAGTGTTTTCTGAGTGTGAGGTTTTGTCCTTCGCATTCCCGAAGGGAAGGACGCGAACGTGAAGGTATGGTCTGTGTATGCATCATGAACGCGTGAGTCGTGTCGCGTTTGCGAAGAGGAGTGAGTCTATTGGGGACCCCATGTTATTGTTCTACGTGTTCTCGAGGTGGTGGTCACGTTCGCGAAGGTCTGAGATGGTAAAGCTTCTCTTTCGCGAAATCGTAGTCGCGTTCGCGAAGTGTAAGATTTGTAAAGCTTCGCGTTCGCGAAGCCACGGTCGCGTTCGCGAAGCCACGGTCGCGTTCGCGAAGGGTTAAATTTGTGGGCAGTCGAGTTGTGATTCGCGAACGGGAGGGACCTGTCGCGTTCGCGAAGAAGAGAGGTCTGGACAGAAAGTTTAAGTTCAAAAAATGGGACTTCGTCCCGTTTTCCATTTTTAACAATTTGGAGCTCGGATTGAGGCGATGTTTGAGAGATTTTCAGAGGAAACAACGGGGTAAGTGTTCTTAACTCAATATTGGTTAAATTACCCGAATCCATGGTTGTTTTTATCATTTAATTGGTGAATTAAGTTGGAAAAGTTTAAAAATCCTCTTTGATAAATATGGGGATTTGAGGGCCGAATTATTATCGGAATTTAGTAATTACGGTATGGTTAGACTCTTGGTTGAATGGCCTTTCAGATTTTGTAACCTTTGTCGAGTTCTGAGACGTGGACCCCATAGGCGATTTTGAGCTAAATTTTGGAGTTTTATGGAAAATTAGAATTTTCTTATGGGATTAATTCCAATAAACTTTATTGACTGAATTATTTGTGACTAGATTCGGGGTATTCGGAGGCCGATTTGCGAGGCAAAGGCATAGCAGAGTAAAGAATTTCACGCTCTGAGGTAAGTAACAGTTTTAAATCTGGTCATGAGGGTATGAAACCCCGAAATTGTGTGTCATGTGATTATTTTGGAGGTGACGCACATGCTAGGTGACGAGCGTGTGGGCATGCACTGAGGGGATTGTGACTTGGTCCGTCCCGTGAAATCGTAAAGTTGTATAACGTGTTGCTAGCTATATGCTCTCTCTGTGTTATAGAGATTTGGCTGCAAATTATGTTATAAACCATGTTTAGGCTACATGTTGGTACTGTTGGGACCCACAGAGGTCGTGTACATGTTGAACTATCTACTTAATTATTATTTTGTACTCAGTCACAGTTTACTTGTTTATTTTATCTCAGTCTCTATTGTTCATTATTGATGTATCATATCATTGTTGTTTGGGCTGATTTTATGATTATTGAGAGCCCGAGAGACATGAGAGATTTGTGACTGAGTGAGGCTGAGGGCCTGATTGTGAGACATTATATTATAGCACGTGAGTTGCCCGTGCGGGATATTATAGTGCGTGAGTTGTCTGTGCAGCACGTGAGTTGGCCTTGCGGATCCAGATATTGATACTATAGCACGTGTGTTGTCCGTGCAGATTATAGCTTTTGGGCTGTAGAAGCCCCTACGGAATCTGTACACCTCCAGTGAGCGCGAGTACCCATTGAGTGTGAGTGCTGAGGGCTGAGAGCTGAGAGCCAAGTGGTTGAGCTGTTGTGACGAGTTGAGTGATTGTTGCGTGAGAGGATGTACTTGCTTTTCACTTGTTGTTACACATAGTTGCTATTTTTCATTGTTATGAAATTCTCTGAAAGATTTTACATCCGGATTACATGAACTTGAACCGTATAAATTGATTTGACTTAAACTGTCAGATTTGAAAGCATATCTATTCTTTGTTGGAATTACTGAAAATGAACTATAACTGTGTAGCTCGTCACTATCTTCAATTCCTTATTTATTATTGTTACTTGCTGAGTTGGTTGTACTCATACTACACCCTACACTTCATGTGGAGATCTAGGTGCTTCTGGACATAGCGGGTATTGATTTTCTAGCATAGTTTATTTTTCGAAGATTCAGAGGTAGCTGCCTTGTTTCGCAAACCTTGTCTCTCTTTCCCTATCTCCTTGTTTACTGTATTTGCTCTTAGACTATTATATACCGTATTTTTCCAGACTTGAATTCATATTAGATGCTCATGTACTCAGTGACACCAGGTTTTGGGGAGTGTTCGTATCAATATTAATGGGGTTTTGTAACATATTTAAATATTGTATTTTCAAACTTAAGAGATATTGTGTTTTATTGAGATTATCGGCTTGCCTAGTATCGCGATAGGCGCCATTACGACCGGTTGGGATTTTTGGGTCGTGACAAGTTAGTATTAGAGCCCTAGGTTACATAGGTCTTACGAGTCATGATCATGTTTAGTAGAGTCTTGCAGATTGGTACAGAGACGTCTGTACTTATCTTTGAGAGGCTGCCGAACCCTTAGGAAAATTTCACTTTCTTGTATTCTATAGTGCAGAATTGATTCAGCTTGAAATATAACTCTTTGAATTCCTTCCACGCATTCGTATATACACATGAGCACTAGGTTTCAGTTGTACATCACCGGCTTGTGATTCCATGAACGATGTTTGAGATGTGTATTCCGTGTTCTAGTGATGGGCCAGTCTGGAGGACTTGAGGCCAGGTTTAGACCGCAACTTAGGCTCGGTAGCTTCAGTTGTAACATGTACATTTGGACTCAAATATCCGGTAATGTCCTTACGAGTGGAATTTGTGGCTCGATGAGCGGTGAAATGGCTTTGTGATGAGTATGATGTAACTGCGGGATGTGTTAAGACGATTTGAATATGACGAGAAGTGTTTCCTTGAAATGTAAAGGAAGACCATTGGGTGCTTTATTTTTGTTTTGATGTGACGTACAGTCTCGAGTTGTGAGTGTATTGAAGGATCTTTCACGTTGTTAAATTCCGGGGCAAATTAAATTCTCATGTCTTGTTAATGAGTTTGGACTTAAGAAGAGTAAGTGATTGGGTAGTAATTGTGGTTGCGAATGGGCATTTTTAATGTTGATGGCTCAAGAAAGATGATCTTCGAAGAGGCTTAGAGTCGGTAACATTTTATTGGTTCAGGTGCGGCAGAGATGCATTTTTGATTTGATGCAATAGTCAGGCAGCAAAGTATGAGGGAAGACACGACGGGAAGTGTTTCGCGGTGGTTGAAGTACTAGCAGATCAAGTAGGAGGAGTAGAGGTTGAGAAGTTGCTTAAAGGAGATAGTTTAACCGAAGTAAGAGTAGCAGATTAGCATATGGATTCTGTGGTGGGGTAGTCGCGCGCCTTGAGAAAGTGTAGAACGGTTTGGAATCATGATAGAATGTGATTTGGCCCACTGACTTTATTTGGAGTGATGGTTATTGTACGAAGAAAGATTGAATATGGCAGAAAGGAGTTTGTTTGAAATGAAGAGAGATGTGAAGATCTGATTATCGTTTCAGGCGCAATATGACTTGAGTACAGAAGGTATTGTTGAACTTTCAGTTGATGTCAAAAGGGAAAGTGCAGACTTATACAAATAGTGGGCGAGCATGAGCTCAGGAGAATTTACTGATTATGTGGTCGTTGCACCCAGTGCAGTGTTGTTGGGAGATGTCGGTAAGGAATTCCACATGTGGATTATCTCTTGTGAGTAGTTAGAGGTGGCGTGATGTTGATGAAGCTTCTGCGAGGAATATTACTTGCTACACGGTAAGAGGTCGAGTATGTGGCTGTTGATTCAGAATGTTCATGAAAAGCTTAACAAAAGATTTCGAGAAATTTGGCAGGTTAACAGTGCGAGATCTTGGTAATTGAGAAGGAGAAATCCTTACGGGTTCTAATTTTATATAATAACATCTTAAGGCTAAGTGGGGGAGCCTGCTATTGACAATTCGATTTCATAGTTATGTGCTAAAGTTTAGTTTTGGTACGATGCATACTTGTGGTTTAGTTATGACTTACAGAGGAGGAGATCGAGGATGACTCGGGTAAGTAAATTCCTGGATACGGGTTACATAGCACTTTATGAAAACATGATGTTATTTTGAAGGATGTGGTGCATACGAAGTATGAATTTGATTGTTCGTGATAAGGCAGGGTTAGTTATTTGAGTGTTGATTATGCTAAAGGAGCATATGTCTTTCGGCCCGTTTGGGGCGGAGTAAATTAGATTTGAGCAGAGTGGATGACTCTTGAGAGGGTTCTAATGGATTCAAAACGTATATGTGGAAATTGAAAATTTTTCGAATTTGTATATCACTAGAATCAGTTACTTACATTGGATGGTATCAGGACGTGCAGTAATTATGTCTGACTATGGATTCTATATTTCAGTATAAGAAAGGAAAGAGGAACAATTTTAAATTCGCATAAGGTATCTTCAGAGTGAGTGTTACGGTTGGGGTATTTATGGAGGTGCTTAAGAAGAATACAGTGGCTTATGGGCCTTAGGACGATGTGGTTTTATGTTAGGATGTCTTGTAGTGATATTTGGGTAAGGATAGAAGTATTCTGATAAGGAGAAATATCAACTTGAGGGTAATCCAGAAGAAACTTGGGGAAACTAGGACAAATGGGTAATATGATGGATCAATATTGTAATGGTATGCTCAGTTCTTTTGATTCTTACGATGAGGTGGGGCTTTATGGGTGTTTTGTGGCAATACTCTCGTATTTGGAAACCTGTGTGGCTTGGTGGAGTTAGAAGAATTCAGTTCTGATAGCTTGGTTATGTGCAAATGAATTTCAAAGTGTTCATAATGGTTTCTACCATGGTTTGAACCGGATATTTCCTACCGGTGTATGGAACATGTTGTGTATTGTGATTTCCTCCTGGAAAGAAGCAAGAGAGAGGTTTCCAACTAATAAGGTATGTAATTTGCTGGTGACTTAGAGTTTATAATGAGATTCTTGTGCCTTTCACATGATAGATGTGGTGTGTTGCGCGGGATTAAGATTTACATGTACAAGGTGGCAGTTCATTCTTGAAAAGAAGATCACGAATTTTGGACAGAATAGTCAATTTCAGATAATTAGATAAATGTTATAACTGCTCGGTAATCCCTGAGAAGGGTGCGCATTTCAAAAGGCGCATTGTGTTTTGACTTACGAATGTTCATTAGTATTGCAGTACTCACCTGGTTAATAGACTGTCGATATTTAAATTATTGTTATGTGGAACAGAAGAATTATGAAAATATTCCGTATGGGAAGATCGTGAATGGAAGATGTGTTAGTCATTCTAGTACTGGAGGTAATCAGTTACGGTGATTCATATGTTCGATGAATTTGGAGACTGGGAGTTCTCAGAAGTATATTATTTTGGGGTTGCGACCCATTTGAGGTGACTATTTTATTTAAAATACGCTGGAGGCACTAGTTGCGTTAATTATTTGTGATAGCTATGCTCTATGAGTGCGCATATATGTGAGGTTTGAGCCATTGTGCGGTCATTACAACAAGTATTCATACGCGAAAGAATGCTTAGGCTATAATATGCCTGGAGTTGACTGTTAAGTGTAAAGTTATAACATTACCCGTATTTGTATCTTTATTGAGAACTATCTGGCTATACTTGAGGTTACAAAGAAGATGTATTTCCTAAATAAATGGGTTAGTTACTAATTCTGCGTAAAATTGCCGATTTGAAGTGTGATAGCAGACTTTGCACATGCTTACACTATGGTGTGCTATTTATACCAGTCCAGGAGCATGAGAAGCTTATTTCATTATCATATACAAGTGTACTTGTTTAATTGCTCCTGTATGATATGCTGGGACTGGAGGCCTGTGACCATGCCAGGCGATTCATACTATTGGCACGTGAGTTGTCTGTGCCGTGTGTGGGAATTTTATTTCTTTGATACTTTATCGGATTTCATTGCTTTCCTTCCTCTACGATAAAAATTACATGAGCAGCGTATTTGAGGAACTGTGTACATGCGCCTACGTTTATCCTTTTCATGAAATTTGAGGAGTTAGTTGTAACATTGTGGTTGTGGTGGTGCTTTTTGAACTTGGAATATGGTTCTCTTCCTTAATACATCTCCCATATTTGGGTAAATGGAGTGCACAGTGGTGGCTGGAGTTATATTGATGTGGCGTGTCTATGGGACAGTTGTGTTGAATAATATAAGGTCATTGGACCTAGAATGGGTACTATCAGGCTTGATTATGGTATATTCAAGAGGGTTATGGTTTTGGTTGGGGTGAGAGAGCTCTATGGCTAGTTGATCTGATAAGTGGTTATGAGTTTTTGATTGTTTCTTTCATCATTGGCAGTGTACGAAGGTTGTGGAATAAGGTTCTGCTAACTACGGGGTTTTATACTAGTACTTGGTTGGTTTGGAGTAGTTATTATGATCAGGAATGATGCTATGAGCGGGCAAGTTGTGTAATATGCTGGGTGATTATATCTGTGATTATAGTTATAGCTCGATGCAGATTGTTTAGACTCATACAGTGTGTAAATGTAAAATTCGTGTCTTGAAAAGAAATTCTGAAGGTTGGGAATTGGATTCCAAGGTTTTTGGGCTAAGGCTAAATTTAGGATTTCCAGTTGTATTGTGTTGTCAGGCCTATGTGGAATAGGGTGACATGGGATCACCCCCGGGTACGCGCGTGGTAAGATGGAATAGTGATTTGATGGCTTGGAACAATTCTTGGCACGTTCGAGGACGAACGTATGTTTAAGTGGGGGAGAATGTAATGACCCGGCCGGTCGTTTTGAGTATTACAGCCCCGTTCCCCCATTTACTGCTCAATTTATGCCTTACAGTTGATTTATGACTTATCGGGTTAGTTGGTTCAGGTCCGGAAGAAATTCGAAATGAAATGAGACACTTAGTCTCATAATTGAAAATTTAAGTTAGAAAAGTTGACCGGATGTGGACCTATGTGTAAACGACCTTGGATTTGAATTTTAATGATTCCAATAGCTCCGTATGGTGAGTTTGGACTTAGGAGCGTGTCCGGAAAATGTTTTGGAGGTCCGTAGAGGAATTAGGCTTGAAATGCCGAAAGTTGAAGTTTTGAGAAGTTTGACCGGGGGGGTTGGCTTTTTGATATCGGGGTCAAAATCCGATTCTAAAAATTTTAATAGGTCTGTTATGTCATTTATGACTTGTGTGTAAAATTTGTGGTCAATCAGACGTGATTTGATAGGTTCCGGAGTCGTTTGTAGAAACTTGAAAGTTTAAAGTTTATTAGGTTTGAATTGAGGTGTAATTCGTGGTTTTAGCATTATTTGAGGTGATTTGAGGGTTCAATTAGGTTCGTATGATGTTTTAGGACTTGATGGTATGTTTGGTTGAGGTCCCGGGGGGCTCGGGTGAGTTCCGGGAGGTTAACGAATCATTTTTGGCCTTGGTGAGATTGTTGATATCTACTGCTGCATGTTTTCTGATTTTTTCTTTCGCGTTCACGAGTGGGCCCTCACATTCGCGAAGAGTGTTTTCTGAGTGTGAGGTTTTGTCCTTCGCATTTGTGAAGGGGAGGACGCGAACACGAAGGTATGGTCTGTGAGTGCATCATGAACGCATGAGTGGTGTCACGTTTGCGAAGAGGAGTGAGTCTATTGGGGACCCCATGTTATTGTTCTACGCGTTCGCGAGGTGGTGGTCGCATTCGCGAAGGTCTGAGATGGTAAAGCTTCGCTTTCGCGAAACCGTAGTCGCGTTCGTGAAGGGTAACATTTGTAAAGCTTCGCGTTCGCGAAGCCACGGTCGCGTTCGCGAAGGGTTAAATTTGTGGGCAGTCGAGTTGTCTGGACAGAAAGTTTAAGTTCAGACATTTTCCATTTTTAACGATTTGGAGCTCGGATTGAGGCGATTTTTGGGAGATTTTCAGAGGAAACAACGGGGTAAGTGTTCTTAACTCAATATTGGTTAAATTACCCGAATCCATGGTTGTTTTTATCATTTAATGGGTGAATTAAGTTTGAAAACCCTCTTGGATAAATTTGGGGATTTGAGGGCCGAATTATTATTGGAATTTAGTAATTTTGGTATGGTTAGACTCGTGGTTGAATGGGCTTTCAGATTTTGTAACTTTTGTTGGGTTTCGAGACGTGGGCCCCATGGGCGATTTTGAGCTAAATTTCGAATTTTTATGGAAAATTAGCATTTTCTTATGGAATTAATTCCAATAAATTTTATTGACTGAAACGAATTATTTGTGACTAGATTTGGGGAATTCGAAGGCCGATTTGCGAGGCAAAGGCATAGCAACGTAAAGAATTTCACGCTCTGAGGTAAGTAACAGTTTTAAATCTGGTCCTGAGGGTATGAAACCCCGGAATTTTGTGTTATGTGATTATTTTGGAGGTGACGCACATACTAGGTGGCGGGTGTGTGGGCGTGCACCGAGGGGATTGTGACTTGGTCCGTCCCGTGAAACTATAAAGTTGTATAACTTGTTGCTAGTTATATGCTCTCTCTGTGTTATAGAGATTTGGCTGCAAATTATGTTATAAACAATGTTTAGGCTACATGTTGGTATTGTTAGGACCCACAGAGGTCGTGTACATGTTGAACTATCTGCTTAATTGTTGTTTTGTACTCAGTCACAGTTTACTTATTTATTTTATCTCAGTTTCTATTGTTCATTATTGATGCATCATATCATTGTTGTTTGGGCTGATTTCATGATTATTAAGAGCCCGAGAGACTGGAGAGATTTGTGACTGAGTGAGGCCGAGGGCCTGATTGTGAGATATTATATTATAGCACGTGAGTTATCCGTGCAACACGTGAGTTGGTCGTGCAGATCCAGATATTGATACTATAGCACGTGAGTTGTTTGTGTAGCACGTGAGTTAGCCGTGCGGATATAGATATTGATATTATGGCACGTGAGTTGTCCGTGTAACACGTGAGTTGGCCATGTAGATTATAGCACTTTGGATGTAGGAGCCCCTCCAGAGTCTGTACACCCCCAGTGAGCGCGGGTACCCACTGAGTGTGAGTGCTTAGGGCTGAGAGCCGAGTGGTTGAGCTGTTGTGATGAGTTGAGTGATTGTTGCCTGAGAGGCTGTACTTGATTTTCACTTGTTGTTGCACTTAGTTGCTATTTGTCATTGTTGTGAAATTCTCTGAAAGATTTTACATCCAGATTACATGAACTTGAATCGTATAAATTGATTTGACTTAAACTGCCGGATTTGAAAGCATGCCTATTCTTTGTTGGAATTACTGAAAATGAACTATAACTGTGTAGCTCGTCACTATCTTCAATTACTTATTTATTATTGTTACTTGCTGCGTTGGTTGCACTCATACTACACCCTGCACTTCTTGTGCAGATCCAGGTGCTTCTGGACATAACGGGTGTTGATTTTATCGCATAGTTGATTTTTCGGAGATTCAGATGTAGTTGCTGTGTTTCGCAGACCTTGTCTCTCTTTTCATATCTCCTTGTTTACTGTATTTAGTCTTAGACTATTATAGACCGTGTTTTTCCAGACTTAAATTCATATTAGATGCTCATGTACTCAGTGACACCAGGTTTTGGGGAGTGTTCATATCAGTATTTGTGGGATTTTGTAATGTATTTAAATATTATATTTTCAAACTTAAGAGAAATTGTGTTTTATTGAGATTATCGACTTGCCTAGTATCGAGATAGGTACCATCACGACCGGTTGAGATTTTTGAGTCGTGACAAGATGTAACTGGGGCATGGGTACCACTATATCCGCTAAAATCTCGTGGCCTCTTGGCCTCCATGTCCTCTCTCTCCCGGATCTGCATACCTTCCAATATTCGTGCGATCTCTACCACTTGCAGATATAGGGTATCTGTCTCTAACTCTCGAGCCATGCTGAATCTAATACCATAGTTGAGCCCTTCGATAAATCGACAGACTCGCTCTCTGAGTGTGCAAACCAAGGCAAGTGCATGTCTGGACAACTTACTGAATCTGACAGCATATTCTGACACTGTCATAGCATCGAGGTGCAGCTGCTCAAACTCTACGTGCCATGCATCCTGAAGGCTCTGAGGAACAAACTCTCTCAAGAATATCTCTGAAAATTGTGCCCATGTGAGTGAAGCTGCATTGGCTGAGCTACCCTCTTCGTAATCCCGCCACCACTGATATGCTGGTCCTGATAGCTGGAAGGTAGTAAAAGCAACCCCGCTCATCTCCACAATACCCATGTTGTAGAGAATATGGTAGCACTTCTCTAGAAAACCTTGTGCATCCTCTGTATCTAAGCCGCTGAAAATAGGAGGATGGTACTTCTTGTACAGTTGTACCTCTAAAGTCTAAGTTGCTCCTCCTCGGATGCTGCCGCCCTAACCTCAGGCTGAACTGGGACAACTGGCTGCAATGGTATATCCTCTAGGACCTGGTTAACATGGACCCACTGCTCTGGGGTATAGGCTATGGGAGTCTGAGCCCCTCCCCAACCTGAGATATGGCTGGTGCAAGTGGAATCAATCCCGCTTGAGCTAGAGTACCAAACATGCTCAAGAACTATGCGAGGGTTTCCTGAAGTGCAGGGTGGCAATAGGTGACTCAAGTACCTGCCCCCTAACTGGAGCTACTGATGGCTCCTCTCTCGCAGCTAGGGCAGGTGCTCTAACTGCACCACGTTCCCCTCCTTGGCCTCTGCCCCGACCCCAGCAGAGGGCGCATGTGTCTGATCGTCGGATCCACTGGTACGTGTCCTCACCAACTATTAGAAAATAGAAGGAGAAATATTTAGAACTTCGAAGTCAACAAGTCGCACGATAAGGAATCAAAGAAGTGAAGTTTCCTAATAGTTCCATAGCCTCTCGAAAATAAGTATAGATGTCTCCGTACCGATCCGCAAGACTCTACTAAACCTGTCTATGACTCGTAAAACCTATAAACCTAGAGCTCTAATACTAACTTGTCACGACCCCAATCTACCCCCGTAAGATATCATGATGGCACCTAGTCTCTAATACTAGGTAAGCCTAACACACATGAAGAAATAATAGATATAATGAAAGAACTTCAAATCTAAACCAACCAACTATCATAAAAGAACTCCACAACATAGCTGACAATAATTCCCAAAATTTGGAGAGACTCAGCCATAAGCTCTACATGAATATACTGAACCAATCCCTAATACATCAATGTTTAAGTAAAGAGTCAACACTAGAAAAGAGACAAGGGTAGAGGGTGACTTCGAAGCCTGCGAATGCCAGCAGGTATACCTTGAAATCTCCGGTCCGAAAGCCCAACTCACAGATGCCTAGCCTAGTACGAAGTACCTGGATCTGTACAAAAAATGTATAGAAGCATTGCAAGAGTAAACCACAACGGTATCTGTTAAGTATCAAGCCTAACCTCGATAGAGTAGAGACGAGGTTAGGTCAAGACGCCTACTAGGATAAATAAAGAAACTGAACAGGTATGGTATACTATAATAATGGAAACTAGGAAATGATACAATGAAAAAATACTACAAGATAAGTTACAATGAAATTAAGGCAATAAAGGCATTAAGGGAGGAACACATGATAAGAACACCAAGAAAATGATTGCAGACAAACACAAGTGAGGTAAATGGAAGATAACAACAAGAATCACGTCCGAGTACCGCCTAGTATCTCATTTCATAATCACAAATTACAATCTTTCCTTATACCACCACGGGAGCCTTACACTTAGTTTTAAAAATTATTTTTTCCGAAATAGCTACCCGCATTTTAGCCCATCTTATCACTCGGCTTGAAATCACGTAGGGATGTTTTGGCATGTAATGAAGGCTTTTGGACTAAGGTAGGAAATATTAGAATAGAACGGGTTCATCTTTCCTTAAGCACTCCATTTGCTCTTTTTGGCTCATGCTTTGCCGACTCTTTGAGCCATTTTCTTTTTTTTCTTAGGGGAACTAGAGAGACTTGACATCACTCTTTCTTGGTCATGATATTCATTTTCTCCTTCTTTGTTTTCTCCATGCTTTGCACTATTGCTTTTCTTTGAATCCCTTCAACTCTTTAATTTATTCATTTTATTTTTGTGTTATTCTTTTGTTTTTTCTTTTTCTTCATTTCTTTTCTCTTTTTGTACTTTGATACCACTTTCAAACTCCTCGTCTCTCCCCCAAACTTATGTTTTCACCAATTTGCTTCTCCTGATAGTTAAGGAAAGCTCGGGTGCAAGGATAGGGTCACTACAAAATGGGTAAAGGCTTGTAATATGGTTATCAAATGAGAAAGGCTTTAGGCTCAAAAGGGTTGACTAGGGATAACATCATTGGTGGGACATGGAAAATTTCAAAACGGTTCAAGGAGAGCCTACAATTACTTCTCAAGCCAAGCAAAACTTAGAATTTCGCCTAGAAACACATTCGGGGCAAGTTCTAGACCATTCGCACGGGTACTTGGTCTTGTAACAAAACATCTCACCTCTTACATAGCTGGATTGTTCAAGAGGATAGAGGCGAGCGCCCACAATAACCGTATTCAAGATTGAAAATCGCTAATGGTTCACCTAAACCACTCGATGATTGCCTAAGTCAACACAAGAGTCACAAGGTCACTAACTAGAGCCATTTCTTTTCAAGAACTTGTTTTTAACCATAAGCGTGTAGTCACGCCATCCATCGTTGGGAAGAGCTACTCGGTTCACACAAAACTCACCTTTGGAAAGAACCGTGGTATTAAGAAAACCAAAGGCTTAGTGATCACTTTAACATAAAAAGAAGCTACCAAATTAACAAGAAGCTATTAAAGTAAATGAGAAGCTAAACTACTAAGAAACAAAATAAAGAAGCTATGAAGTAACTATTGAAAGCAAAAATGAATATACAAGCCGAGAAAGGGAAAGAGAATATATACATCAATAGAGAGGGAGGAATATATACATAATGAAAAAGAAAATAAATATAAAAATAAGAGTATTATAGTCATTACAGGCCAATGTCAAATGTCATATCAACTCAAACATAGACCACCCCCTGAATAAGAATAAGCGTTATCCTCAATGCTTAACAAAAATCAAAATAAGGAGGGGAAAGAGTAGAGAGGACTCCCTATGTGGTCTCGGTATCCATAGCAGTATCACCTCCCTCAGGCTTCTCCAACTAGATCTCATCATCCCCTGCTCGGGGGGCAGCTGGGTTGGTGAACATTTGTAGCACCGCCTCAGCAGTGTAGGTAGTGTGGTCTGGATCCTCAGACTGGCTAGCTGGCGCCACTGATGTTGTTGGGTCTGCTGGAACTGATGGATGCGTCTCCATCAGTAAGTCAAATGGAAGATTACCAGTGGTTGTTATCTTGGTCACTTCTTGTCTCAACTTGTCCACTGATTTTCTTGAGGCCTGTGATTTCCTCATCTTCTTCACCTGTCTACCCAACTCCTCAATAGCTCCCCCATGTGCCACCAATGTATCCATTATGGTCTTTTGATTGTCCAAAATCTTCTTTAATGTTTCCTCCACTGACGGAGGAATCTAGGGTGCTGAGATAGAGGTCTGAGCTGCAACAACACTGGATAGGTCAGACAACTTTGCAATAGTTGTCTACATCCAGTTGTTGAGACTCACCAACGTTTGGGAGACTCACATAGCAGAGAGTGGATAAGTGGAGGAGGAAGGCACTAATACCGATGCTGATGGACTTGAAGATGGAGGTGGTGGCATGGCAATTGTCTCGGTGGAAGGCTCAGCTGTTGTGGAAGGCATGGACGTTGTAGAAGGCATAGCAGCAAAATCTGCAACTACCACTGATGGCTCATCAGATTGGCCCATGGTAGTAGTCGACTTACCCTTGTTTTTCGGGTTACTTGGGTCCTTCAGAGAGTACCAGGAGAAGGGACGGTTAGCCCTTACCTTCGTATCAAAGTTCTTGGGCTCCACCCCTGTATCAGTGGGATACTCCGTGATAGTGCTAGGATACGGATATGAGCTTTCACCCTGCCTGACAACTAGAGACATGTTGGCCAACAAGATGGCACCCACATTAATTGGGTACCCAGCCATGATAGATGCAACTAAGACTGCCCGGGGGATTGGAAGGTTGTTTTCATTCCTACTTGGCTATATGAGACTGCATAAAAATCTTTGCCACCCTTTTGCTTCAAAGTTGAGGGTGTTCTGCAAAATAAGAACCCCTGCGGTGATCCATGGTAGAGATGGTCCTGGAGCTGCCAGTATCTCAACTAGTCAAGGGCGAGTTGTATCACCAAGTGCGAACTTCTATAAATATTGCACCGGCTCCATATCCTCGAACCCTAAATAAGTGTTCAGGGTGCTCTGATCAAATCGTACTTTCAAGTTCCGCACCTTAGTCACCTTAATCCCCTTCTTGATGTGCGCCACATTGGCGTAGAACTACCGGACTAAGTGCTCCTTGGCATCCAATATGCTTTTCGTGAACCATTTCCACCCTTTTCTTTCCCGAAATTGTCATAACATATTCGGGTTGTATCTATCCAGATCTTTCAACACAAACTGCCGCTCAAGAGTGAGTGATCTCTGCGGCCACCACTCTCGGAACCTATTGAATGCAGTCAGGTTCACAAACCTATCTCCCTAAACTTCCTTCTTCTTTGACCTCTCCAGGCCGACAAATCTGGTATCACCCCCGACCGTCATTCAGAATATCATCATCATCATTATCAACTGTGACGGATCCAGCGGGGGCATGAGTAGATGAGGGCTCCGAAGCCTGAGTGTTCCCTTACGATCCCTCAAAATTACTCTCAGAATAGGTAGGCTCGTCTCTCAGTCAGTATCTGTCCTGGGCATCTTTGGCTGTGATGGCACAACAGGCTGCCTTTGCACTGAGTCGCCCTCTGATGCTTCCCTAGCCGGGGCATATGAACTTGATTTGTAGGGCTCTGGCTATCTACCTCGGCCTATTGTTTCCTTCTTGCTAATCACTTTTTGCACGGAGAGTGGTAGGGTACCTCTGCCTCGGCCTCGGGAGGGTTCACCCCTCCCTTTGGAAGTGTTACCACGTCCTCTTGATCTAAACATTTTTTTGCAATACATAGCAACATGAGTCAGTTAAAGTTCAAACACAGACTATAAAACCGTTGCAGATACAATAGTGGGCAAGAGGGGGAAGTGTGGTCCGTACAATTTTGAGTGCGGCCGTACAATTCCAAGTCCAGTAAAACTAGTTCTCTGAAGTTTGGATATACGATCACATAAATTGATCTGCGGCCGCAGATCATTTGCTACGGACTGCACAATTTTGAGTGCGGTCCGCACATTTAATGCACAGACTTGCCCTAAAACTAAGGTTCTGCGGACCGCACAATTTCATGAGCGACCACACAATTTCATGTGCAGCCGCACAATTCAAAATGAGACAACACTAAACTTAGGTATTTCAATTTGTTTGCACAATTTAGACATGGTATTGGTAAATTAGACATGACACATAATTTACCCAACCCCCAATGAGTACATATGAAATTACCCACATAATTTGGAGCACATATGATGAATCATATGACCTTTAGGCCTAAAAATAACTATACTAATTAAGAACAAAAACTAAGAAAATTTGGAAACATTTAAACACGAATTGAGCATACCAGTGATGAAGGATGTAGAGGGTGACTCCGAAGCCTGCGAATGCCGGCAGGTATATCTTGAAGTATCCGGTCCGAAAGCCCAACTCACAAATGCCTAGCCTAGTACGAAGTACCTGGATCTGCATAAAAAATGTATAGAAGCGTTGCAGGATTACACCACAGTGGTATCCATTAAGTATCAAGCCTAACCTCGGTAGAGTAGAGACGAGGTTAGGTCAAGACGCCTATTAGGATAAATAAAGAAACTAAACAGGTATGGTACAATATAATAATGGAAACAAGGAAATGATACAATGAAGAAATACTACAAGATAAGTTACAATGAAATTAAGGCAATAAGGGAGGAACACATGATAAAAACACCAAGAAAATGATTGCAGACAAACACAAGTGAGGTAAATAGAAGATAACAACAAGAATCACGTCTGAGGTACCGCCTCGTATCTCATTTCATAATTACAAATTACAATCTTTCCTTATACCACCACGGGAGTCTTACACTTAGTTTTAAAAATTATTTTTCCCGAAATAGCTACTCGCATTTTAGCCCATCTTATCACTCGGCTTGAAATCACGTAGGGCATTTTCGGCATGTAATGAAGGCTTTTGGACTAAGGTAGGAAATGTTGGAATAAAATGGGTTCATCTTTCCTTAAGCACTTCATTTCCTCTTTTTGGCTCATGCTTTGCCGACTCTTTGAGTCATTTTCTTTTTTTTCTTAGGGGAACTAGAGAGACTTGGCATCACTCTTTCTTGGTCATGATATTCATTTTCTCCTTCTTTGTTTTCTCCATGCTTTGCACTTTTGCTTTTCTTTGAATCCATTCAACTCTTCAATTTATTCATTTTCTTTTTGTGTTATTCTTTTGTTCTTTCTTTTTCTTCATTTCTTTTCTCTTTTTGTACTTTGATACCACTTTCAAACTCCTCGTCTCTCCCCCAAACTTATGTTTTCACCAATTTGCTTCTCCTAAGAGTTAAGGAAAGCTCGGGTGCAATGATAGAGTCACTACAAAATGGGTAAAGGTTTGTAACATGGTTATCAAATGAGAAAGGCTTTAGGCTCAAAAGGGTTGACTAGGGATAACATCATTGGTGGGACATGGAAAATTTCAAAACGGTCCAAGGAGAGCCTACAATCACTTCTCAAGCCAAGAAAAACTTAGAATTTCGCCTAGAAACACATCCGGGGGAAGTTCTAAACCATTCGAAAGGGTACTTGGTCTTGTAAAAAGACGTCTCACCTTTTACATAGCTGGATTGTTCAAGAGGATAGAGGCGAGGGCCCACAACAACCGTATTCAAGATTGAAAATCGCTAATGGTTCAACTAAACCACTCGATGATTGCCTAAGTCAACACAAGAGTCACAAGGTCACTAACTAGAGCCATTTATTTTCAAGAACTTGTTTTTAACCATAAGCGTGTAGTCACGCCATTCATCGTTGCGCAGAGCCACCCGGTTCACATAAAAACCACCTTTGAAAAGAACCGTAGTATTAAGAAAATCAAAGGCTTATTGATCACTTAAATATAAAAAGAAGATACCAAATCAACAAGAAGCTATTAAAGTAAATAAGAAGCTAAACTACTAAGAAACAAAATAAAGAAGCTATCAAGTAACTACTGAAAGCAAAAATGAATATACAAGCCGAGAAAGGGGAAGAGAATATATACATCAATAGAGAGGGAGGAATATATACATAATAAAAAAGAAAATAAATATAAAAATAAGAGTATTATAGTTATTACAGGCTAATGTCAAATATCATATCAACTCAAAAATAGACCACCCCCCTGAATAAGAATAAGCGTTATCCTCAATACTTAACAAAGATCAAATAAAGGAGGGGAAAGAGTAGAGAAGACTCCCTATGTGGTCTCGGTATCCATAGCAACATCACCTCTCTCAGGCTTCTCCAACTGGATCTCATCATCATTTGCTCGGTGGGCAGCTGGGTTGGTGAACATCTGTAGCATCGCCTCAGCAGTGTAGGTAGCGCGGTTTGGCTTCTCAGACTGGCTAGCTGGTGACACTGATGTTGTTGGGTCTGCTGGTACTGATGGATGTGTCTCCATCAGTAAGTCAAATGGAAGATCACCATTGGCTGTTATCTTGGTCACTTTGTGTTACCTTACAATCCCTCAAATTTACTCTCAGAAGAGTTAGGCTCGTCTCTCAGTCGGTATCTGTCCTGGGGCATCTGTGGCTGTGATGGCACAACAAGCTGCCTTTGCACTGAGTCGCCCTCCGATGCTTTCCTAGCCGGGGCATATAAACTTGATTTGGAGGGCTCTGGCTTTCTACCTCAGCCTATTGTTTCCTTCTTGCTATTCACTTTTTGCATAGAGAGTGGCAGGGTACCCCTGCCTCGGCCTCAGGAGGGTTCACCCCTCCCTTTGGAAGTGTTACCACGTCCTCTTGATCTAACCATTTTCTGCAATACATAGCAACATGAGTCAGTTAAAGTTCAAACACAGACTATAAAACCGTTGCAAATAAAATAGTTGGCAAGAGGGGGAAGTATGGTCCGTACAATTTTGAGTGCAGCCGCACAATTCCAGGTCCAGTAAAACCAGTTCTCTGAAGTTTGGATCTGCGGTCGCACAAATTGATCTACGGCCGCATATCATTTTCTACGGACTACACAATTTTGAGTGCGGTCCGCACATTGAATGCACAGACTTGCCCTAAAGCTAAGGTTCTGCGGATCGTGCGGCCGTACAATTCAAAATTACACAGCACGAAACTTAGGTTTTTCAATGTTTTTGCACAATTTAGACATGGTATTGGTAAATTAGACATGACACATGATTTACCCAACCCCCAATGAGTACATATGAAATTACCCACACAATTTTGAGTGCATATGATGAATCATCTCACCTTTAGGCCTAAAAATAACTTTACTTATTAAGAACAAAAACTAAGAAAATTTGGAAACATTTAAACACGAATTGAACATGCCAGTAATGAAGGATGTAGGGGAGAATCTAGGATGATGAAATTATTGTGATGTTTGAAACATTTTTGTGCACTGTGCTTGCTTTGGTGTTACGAGTTCAAAGTGCGTAAAGTTTGGAACAATAAAAGGAGGGCCTATTTATAGGTACAGCTGGGTGCGGTCGCACAATTTTGTGTGCGGTCCACATTCTTTACCTGGTCCTTCTGAAGATATGTGGTCCGCACAAAATTGGGTGCGGCCGGAGATCTTTGTGCGAACCGCACAATTTCAAGTGCGTCCGTAGATTGGCCAATTCTCTGCAATTTCAAACTTCAAAGAGTTGCATTTTTTCGTCTCCAGTTGTGCGGCCGCACAAAGAATTGTGAGTCCGCAGACTCCTTTCTGCTGTGGCATGCAAGATTGTGCAGTTCGCACAATAAATGTGCGATTCACACTTTTTCAATACTTAGCCATTATTTCGAGCACAGTTCCTGCAAAGCACACTCATTCCTGTAATTCACTTCAAAACCATTTAGCACAAAACAAAACCTATCTAAAAAGAAGAAAAAAAAGAATAAAAAGAAACATGGATTGCCTCCCAAGAAGCGACTGATTTAACATCGCGGCATGACGCAGATTACCATCAATAACTTGAAATGAATTAATGCCACGACGTGGCCATCATCAACTTTTCCAAGATAATGCTTCACCCGGTGACCATTGACTCTAAGCACTTCATCATTTTTATTCTTCAAGTTTAATACACCAAAGGGTGTCATATTCACAACCTCAAACGGACCACTCAACTTAGACATCAACTTTCCTGGAAACATCCGTAACCGAGAATTGAACAACAACACAAGATCACCTTATTTGAACTCCTTGTTCCGGATGTACTGTCATGGAGGTACTTCATCTTCTCCTTGTATAAGGAAGAACTTGTATATGCATGGTACCAGAATTTATCAAGATCATTCAATTGTGCCACCCTTAAGTTGACAGCGATATCCCACTCAAGATTTAGCTTCTTCAATGCCCATATAGCCTTGTGCTCAAGTTCCACTGGAAGGTGACAAGCTTTCCCGAACACCAACCGGTATGAAGACATCTCAATCGGTGTTTTGTAAGCCGTCCTATAGGCCCATAGAGCATCATCAAGTTTCTTTGACCAATCTGTCTGGTTGGCATTCATTGTCTTTGACAAAATACTCTTGATCTCCCAGTTGGAGACTTCCACTTGTCCGCTTGCTTGAGGGTGATAGGGGGTCGTGACTTTGTGAGTAACACCATACTTGGTGAGTAAGGTATCAAAAGCTTTGTTGCAAAAGTGCGATCCCCCATCACTTATAATGTCCCTTGGAGTACCAAATCTTGTAAAGATGTTCTTTTTCAAAAATTCCACCACACTTCGAGCTTCGTTGTTGGGTAGAGCAACGATCTCAACCCACTTTGACACATACTCCACAACTACCAAAATGTAGGTATTCCCACAAGAGCTTACGAATGGTCCCATGAAATCAATCCCCCACACATCAAAAATGTCAATTTCCTAGATGGTGGTGAGGGGCATGTCATTTTTCTTAGAAATCCCACCAGCCCTTTGACATTCATCACAACGCTTGACTAGATCTCTAGTGTCCTTATAGAGGGTAAGCCAATAGAATCCATAACTCAACACTTTTACCGCCGTTCTCGCTCCACCATGGTGACCACCATATGGTGAATAGTGGAAAGCCTCAAAAATTTCCACTTGTTCTTCCTCCGGTACACATCGTCGAATCACACTATCGGTACAAATCCGGAAGAGATACGGTTCATCCCAATAATAGTCAAGGCAATCTCGTTTGAGCTTCTTCCTTTGGTTTGAAGAGAACTCATTCGGTATAATACCACTCACAATATAATTTGCTAAGTCGGCGAACCATGGCATCTCGGTCATTGAAATGGCTAGAAGTTACTCGTCGGGGAAGGAGTCATTAATATCAAGGCCGTCATGTGGCCTCCCCTCCTCCTCCAAGCGAGACAAGTGGTCCGCCACTTGGTTTTCACTGCCTTTGCGGTCTTGGATTTCGAGATCGAACTCTTGCAATAAAAGCACCCACCGCATTAACCTCACCTTTGAATACTTTTTGCTCATTAGGTACCAAAGCACCGCATGATCGGTGTGGACAATCTCCTTTGTACCCATCAAGTACGGGCGAAACTTCTCCATAGCAAAGACAATATCAAGGAGATCTTTTTTGGTCACTGTATAATTGACTAGGCACCGTTCATGGTCTTACGAATATAGTAGACCGGATGGAAGATTTTGTTGATACGTTGCCCCGCAACTGCTCTGACCGCCACATCACTTGTGTCGCACATGAGCTCAAAAGGCAAGCTCCAATCCGGTGCGGTGATAATAGGAGTAGTAGTCAATTTGAACTTGAGCAATTCGAATGCCTTCATGCAATCCACGTTGAAATTGAATTTGGCATCCATCCTTCTCCAAAAGCTTACACAAGGGGTTCACCACTTTGAAAAAATCCTTGATGAAACAGCGATAGAACCCCATATGACCCAAGAAGCTCCTCACTCCCTTCATGGATGTAGGGGGTGGGAGTTTAGAAATCACCTCTATTTTGGCCTTGACGACCTCAATACCATTCTTTGAAATTTTGTGGCCAAGGACAATGCCTTCCTCGACCATGAAGTGACACTTCTCCCAATTGAGCACCAAGTTTGTCTCCTCACATCTTGCCAAGACCTTATCCAAGTTTTTCAAGCAATCATCAAAGGAATTCCCAACCACAGAAAAATCATCCATGAAGACCTCAAGAAAATCCTCCACCATGTCGGTGAAGATAGCCATCATACACCGTTGAAAAGTCGCTGGTGCATTGCATAACCTAATTGGCATCCGCGCAAATACGAAAGTACCATAGGGACATGTGAAATTAGTTTACTCTTGGTCTTCCGGAGCAATAGGAATTTGATTGTAGCCGGAATATCCATCAAGGAAACAATAGAAAGCACGACCGGCCAACCTACCAAGCATTTGATCAAGGAAGGAAAATGCGAAATGATCTTTCCTTGTGACTTTGTTGAGCTTGTGATAGTCCATACACACTCTCCATCCAGTTACCATTCTTGTAGGAATCAACTTGTTCTTGTCATTGGTGACTACAGTCATGGCCCTTGCTTTGGGACACATTGCACTGGAGAGGTCCACGAGTTATCGGAAATGGGGTAAATAACCCCAGCATCCAACCAATTTATGATCTCCTTCTTCACCACCTCTTGTATTGCTTCATTTAGTCTTCTTTGATGTTCAACAGAGGGTTTGGCATCCTTCTCCAAAATAATCTTGTGCATGCAAAAGGCTGGGCTTATACCCCGAATATCCGCCAATGTCCATCCGATAACTTTCTTCTTCTTTTGTAGCACCGCCAAAATAGAGTCTACTTGCACGTTAGTCAAAAAAGAGTAAAGAATAACCGGTAAAGTAGAACACGGGCCAAGGAATTCATACCTGAGATGTGGAGGCAATGGCTTTAACTCCAAAGTGGGAGGCTCCTCGATTGAGGGCTTTGTTGGAGGCGTCTTTCGGTTTTCAAGATCTAAGGACAATTTGCGGGGTTCATAAGTGTACGACCCCATTCCTTGCAATGCATTCACACATTCCACATAGCCATCCTTCTCATCATCATCATGGTTAAGAAATACGGCCTCCAAAGTATCATCAACATTTATCATGGCACTAGCATCATCAACAATCATCTCGGTCACTAAGTTCACAAACGAACAAACTTCATTGCTATTCGGTTGCCTCATAGATTTGCACACATGGAAAACTACCTTTTTATCACCCACCCGAAAGGTGAGCTCGCCGGCTTCCACATCAGTAAGTGCCTTCCCCTTAGCAAGAAAATGTCTACCCAAAATAATAGGCACCTCATAGTCCACTTCACAATCAAGAATCACAATGTCCGCCGGGAGGATGAACTTATCAACTCGAACTAACACATCATCAATAATACCTAATGGTCTCTTCATAGTACGATACAACCATTTGTAGCCGCATAGAAGTGGGTCTTGGTTGCCCAATCCCCAACGTTTTGAAAACCGAGTAGGGCATCAAGTTGATACTCACCCCTAGATCACAAAGCGCTTTGGCAAAGTCGGCGCTTCCAATGGTGCAAGGGATTGTAAAAGCACCGGGATCTTCCAATTTAGGACCCATTGAGTGCACAATTGAGCTCACTTGATGTGTCATGTTTATAGTCTCATAATTCATCGACCTCTTCTTTGTCACTAAATCCTTCATGAACTTTGCATATCCGGGCATTTTCTCCAAAGCCTCAACTAATGGCACACTAATAGATAAGCTCTTTATCATGTCAATGAACTTTTTGACTTGGTTCTCGCCATTTTGCTTGGCAAACCTTTTAGGTTATGAAGGAGGAGTCCTTGGCATTGGTGCCTTAGCCTTTGGAACTACCAGTTATGGTATGTCAACCATGTGTTCCCTAGACGGGTTCACTTCTTCTTGAGTCTCCTCTATATTTTCATCAATATCAATTCTCCCTTTATCATTTGCTTGCACCATACTGTTTGGAATCTCATCTTCTTGAATCACTTGTTCATTATCCATAATTTTTATTTGACTTGAGGTGGTTACATCCCCATATTTTTCACTCCTTGTAGTCACGGTCATGACATGTCCCGTGTTATTCCTACCCTTCGGGTGCACCACCGTGTAACTTGGTAGTGCCCCATTAGGACGAGTGTTTAAAGCTTGCGAGATTTACCCCAATTGAACTTTCAAATTGCAAATTGAAGTGTTGTGAGAAGCTAGTTGAGCATCAGAGTGGCATTCTTCTCCATTATTTGTTTAAAGATGTTCTCAATTCGCCCCATCTCATTGTTGGAAGAGCTAGGACCATGGGAAGGATAAGGATGCGGGTTGCTTGGTTGTTGATACATCGGGGCCCTTTGAAAATCCGACCCCCAATTTTCTTGATTATTGTTCCATCCCCCTTGGTTGCTGCCTCCCCAATATCCTTGACTATTTCCACCCCAATTGCTTTGGTTGTTTTAATTGTTCCAATTCCCTTGATTGTTTCGACCATTCCAATTACCTTGGTTGTTTTGATTGTTCCAATTCCCTTAATTACTTTGAGATCGCCATTGTTGTTGATTCGACCTTGAGAGTTGTTTCTTTACCTTTGGAAGTTGCTCACATATTGTACTTTCTCCTCTTGTTCATTGTAAGAATCATCTTTGTCAAACCCACTATCTTCTTGCACATATTGTTCCGCACGGTTTTGCACTTGTTGGCCCTTTTGCCTTCGCTTGTTCACCATCATATTTACTCATTCCATTGCATTTACTTGCTTGGGACGTTTGTCTTTTTACTCCCCCGGCAAGTTTTCACAAATCCTTTCAAGTATTTGTACGCATTTTGATTCAGAGCCCCGGTGAAGAATCCACGCTGCTCTAGCAATGTGAGCATAAAATCTGTGATTTGAAAGTTGCCCGCCCTAATGCGGGGTGGGACTATGGCACTTTCATACCCTTCATTCGGCAACACCCGGTGAACTTATTGAAGTTGAGCTTTTGCTAATTGATTCATTGTGGTGGTTAACTCGGCAATTGCTTGCCCATGATCATGTAATTCTTTATGTAGGTAAATCACATTTGGATCACCTTGAGGAACATTTGCTCTACTTTGTCATGCCGATGAAGTATCCGCCATTTCATCTAAGTTCTCACAAGTTTCGGCATATGGTGTTGTCATGAAATTTCCATCGGCAAGTTGGTTGACCACACATTGATTGGTAGTATTGATCCCTCTATAGAAAGTTTGTTGAATCATAGCCTCAGTCATGTCATTGTTCGGGCACTCTTTCACCATAGTTCGGTACCTCTCCCATATCTCATGCAAAGGCTCATTGGGTTCTTGTTTGAATGCTAGAATCTCGTCTCTAAGAGTAGTCATATGCCCGGGAGAAAAGAACTTGGAAATAAATTTCTCCGCCAATTCATCCCATGTATGGATGGAATGGTTTGGCAACCTTTCTAACCAATCCAAGGCTTTCCCCCGTAGTGAGAAAGGAAATAGCCTCAACTTTAAAGCATCATCGGAGACGTTTGTCTGTTTACTCCCCCAACAAGTGTCCACAAATCCTTTCAAGTGTTTGTACGCATTTTGATTCGGAGCCCCGGTGAAGAATCCATGTTGCTCTAGCAATGTGAGCATAAGATTTGTGATTTGAAAGTTGCCCGCCCTAATGCGGGGCGGGACTATGGCACTTTCATATCCTTCATTCGGCAATAGCCGGTATTGAGCCGCTCTTGGTGGAAGTGGGATGGAACGGGAACGTTGTCTTTAGGCAGCCGACCTCGTCTATTTGCTTGGGGTTCAGGAGGAATCTCTTCTACTTGGTCATCTTCCACGCCCACACCCCCAAAGGAATATTTCCAAAAAGATCATTGTTGTTGAGAGCCATTGTTTCACCAAAAAGATTAGTAACCACTACAACAAAAGGTGATTTTAGCGGCAATAGCATAATTGCCGCTAAAGCATATAGTAAAGGTAAAATATTAACAGCCAAATAATATTGGTCAGCAATAAGTATATATTTAGTGGCAATTCAAGAGAATAGCCCGCAAAAATTTTGTTTACTTCCCTCCAATTTATTTTTTGCTCTTAATATTTTCCCTCCTATATAATTTACCGCTCCACTTTTTCTTAAAAAAAATACTACGAATCTCATTGTAATTTGGACTTCAAACTACGGCTCTTCCATAAGCTTTGCAAAGTTCTAGGAGTAAGAAAACCTAAATCTTCAACAAACAAAATTCTTCGTAGGTTGTAGGTACGATTTTGATTAGTCTCTTTATTTTTAATTCTATATTTTTCAATTTCTCTTTATACATTTTCTATCTCTATCTCTATCTTTTAGAATTTAGGGTTCAATGCATATGACAACAGAAAGATCGAACCTTTTTGACTCAATACCTAAAAACCCAACTCAATTTTTCCCCTTATAAACACCTTTCTTCGCTAAATCTCATGTTTTATTGTTTTGGTATTCTTTGTGCTTAAAAACATATCAGACTTTAGCGCTTTCTACAAGGTCTTGTTTGTTAAGAATGTGTTGACTGCCATTGAATAGCTTTTGCTCTATGTTTTTACATATGTGTTTATTAAGGCAGATGATGAAACTTTCGTCTCCTCGGACTGTCATTCATGATAGCTACTAAGATCATCCTATTTCTCAAATCTCTTCCTAATCTTTTTTTATTTTGCTGTAATATAATTGAATTGATTTAAATAAGATAACTTAAGACAGTGCTTTTAATTAATTGTGGTGTTCTTGTTTTAGGGAGACTATAATTTTGAATTTAAAATCTCTTGGTATGGTTGAAATTGTATTTGCTGGATCAATTCAATTAGCTAGCTTGGCAGATTGAATGTTAAGGGTGGAGAAAAGTTTATGTTTTGAATTATAATGTTGGTAGTTGTTTATGCTCGTGGAATATTTTGCTGCATTTTGTGTTCATTCTCAGAACTATTTCTTCTGGCTAGATAGACTGAGTCTCATTATTGAAGTTGTGTGATTATTCTACGTGAACATCCACTACTAGCAATTTAAAAATCTTTGCTATGAAGGAACTCTTTCCTGTTGATTTCATCATAGTAAACTTCATTCTTAATGATGATCGTCTTGAAATTATACCAACTTCAAGTCGTCTTTTGGATTTGGTAATACTTTAATCTTCTTTGATTTTTAAGTAGTGAAAGTTGCATTTTTATGGAGATTTTATATCAGTTATTAGAATAGAAACATGTCTTTTTTGAAATTAGTAGTTATTCTGTCTTTGTTATATGATGAATCTGGATCAACGTGTTTGTGTGTAAAAAGATCGGTTAGGACGGAGTTCATGAGAAATAGGTGTTAGATCATGATTCTCTAATCCTTAAAGCTATTTAAATTAAATCATGAACCTATACCCATTGGTGCTAGAAAAAAAGATGGCATACAATACAGAAATTGATTTGCTTTTGTAGAGTAATTTTATCTCTTATTTTGTCTGCTTCTTCCATGTTTCTTAATTCACTAAGAATTCTCCTCCCTTTTACTAATTATTTTTAGTTCTTACAGTAATTGCAGGGAAAAAAACATTACATTCCTAGAAAAAAAAGATGGATGTATTGTGATAGAGTTAGTAAAGAATACTTGGACGGAGTAGAAGATTTTATAAACTATGCCTTTTCTGGAAAACAAGGTGGAGAAAAAATTACGTGTCCTTGTATGAAATGTGTGCTTATTCATCAAGTAAATCGGGCTACAACATATGATCATCTTGTAGTTAATGGTATTATGCCGTCATATGAAGAGGATGTGTGTCGCAAGGCTTTGTGTGTGTGTGTACATAGATCGCTATTTATTTGTTTTTAACAGTTTGAGATGAGGATGATGCTTCCTCCTATTTTGCATATGACCTACTGGTCTGTTGGAGCTATTCTGGTACTAGTATAAGGTAATGAAGCTAGATAATTCCTTCACCTTGGAAAAAGGAAATATGCAAACTAGAGGCCGCAACCGACTGATAATTGAACAAGATGATGATGGAGATATGCGACCTTATATTGAGCAATTGATGGATGGTAAAAACCACTCCGCAACCCAACCATATATTGAGCAGTTGATGGATAACCAGAACTACACTGAAGCCGAAGCACATGGTGGTCAATCTAATGAGCTGAATACTTCTGCCGGTGGAACTGAATATCAACATAATGATGAATCAGGTAACCTTTTTCTCTGTGTTTGTTTTCAAATCTTAGTTATGTGAAAACTTTGGTTAATCTGTTTGTGTATATAGTTTTATGGCCTAGAATGTGAGCTTCTTACAGTTTTGTTCTGAAGTTACATATTTTGGTTAAGATTTATCACTTTTGGATATTTTTGGTTCAGATTTAGTATCCCTTTAATGGAAAGTAAGGCTTGAAAATCAGTTCCATTACTACTTTGTAACTTTAATTTATTAGAGGTGAACATGCATGGTAGGAAGGTTAGAAGAAAGCATAAGAAAAAAAATACATTGGAATCTTGTTGTTTAGTCATTTTATGTACTTGTTATTTTTTCTTTTTCATTCGTGGACTAAGAACATAGAAAGTGATCCTTTATGTAGCAGAATTAATATGAATTCCTGATGAGCCATGATGCACTTGGAAGTTTAAATGTATTTCTGCCAACAGAAAGTCGATGAAAATTGCCCACTTTTTTCTTGTTTAAGTGCAACAATTTCTGACCATTTCTAAATTCTATTAAATATTTTCCTCTCAAAATACTTTTATTTTATGACATAAAAGAGGACCATTGCAGAAACGGAAAGAAAGACAAAAAAATCTATCCCTTCTGCTTCAAATCTTTTCATTCTCTAATGACCTTCGAATCTTTTTCATTCTAGGTAATTTGGAGGCAAGAAAGGTTGCGTGGGCCTATTTTTCTAGGCTTTAATCCGTATCTTTTTATTTAATTTCATCTAGGTTGTCACAATACAGAAATACAACTGAGGACATAATGAATCACACATTGTTCTTACAAAAAGGAAAATTTCAAGAGTTTTATCAATGAATTACTACATAGTGAAAAGATTATTTATATATTCAGTTAAATGAGCCCAAAGGTATATTAAGATTCAGGAATTATGAGCTTGAGAAAAGTCCAGAAGCATGATCATTTTGGGCAACCAATACTATGATACAGTATCTCGAGCATGACATGGGTTTGTATTTACCAAGTACATTTCAATCCCTTTACACTTTTCCCTTTCTTTGGTTTCAGTAATTTATTCTCTTTTTTTTTGATAGACCCCTTCCATTTCGTGGATTCAAAATTTTAATATGATTATAGGACTAAATCATTGTAATGTCCTTTAATATCATATTATTGATTATTGTGATGATCCAAAAGGTCATCTTTAAATTTAATAATTATTTCTGTGTTCTAAGACCTCGAATAGCACTATTCATCATTCCTCGACTTGTGTGTGCAGTCTGTATAATTTTCCGGAAAGTTTTTATATGAAAAATTGATTAAAATGTAAAATAGAGCCTTAAAACTCAACTGAGTTGACTTTGGTCAATATTTTGAGCAAACAGACTCAAATCAGTATTTTGACAGTTCCGATAGGTCCGTATCGTGATTTGAAACTTGGGCGTATACTTGAAATTTAATTTGGAGGTTCCTAACTTGAATTATCGCCAGTTGGCGAAAACTAGAAGCCTAAAGGCTTAAAGATTTCAAAGTTTGACCACCACAACAACCCCGTATAATTCTACTAATGGAGTTTGGGGAGGGTAGTGTGTACGAAGACCTTACCCCTACCCTGGGGTAGAGAGACTGTTTTCAAATGATCCTCGGTATCCTTCCCTCCAAGAATTCCCCACCTTGCTCTTGGGGTGACTCGAACTCACAACCTCTTGGTTGGAAGTGGAGGGTGCTTACTATCAGAGCAACCCACAAATTGACTTTTATTGATATCTGAGTCGGATTCGAGTTCTGAAAATTTTCATAGGTCTGTTATGTCATTTATGACTTGTGCAAAATTTGAGGTCAATCGGACTTGATTTGATAGGTTCCGACATCGTTTGTAAAAATCAGAAGTTTCAAAGTTCATTAGGCTTGAATCTAGGGGTGTCAATGGATATTTGAAAACCGACTAAACTGAACGAATCGTACCGCACCGAATCAATTTTTAGGTTTCTTTTAAAGAAACCGTACGTTTTTATATAAATCTACAACTGTACCGATAATTAGGGCAAATGTTTTATTTTATAAAAATAAATCGAAAAAATACCGAACCGTACCGAATAAATTTTACATGTGGAATATTTATATAGTAAGTTTAAAACTAACAAAGCATTAAATTTTTCATTGGGCCTTGGAATTATGAAAACTGTTATAAGCTAACAAGTAATTAAACTCAAAATACTAATTCCTAAAACTTATTATGCTACTTATACTTAAACTAAGTTATTACAAGTATCTTTATTAGCAATACACAGTATTCTGCCAATTATGAGTAGCAAACTACAATGTATTAAATATGTTTTCTTTCATATAATTTAGATTTATCTTTTTGAATATTTAATATAGACTTTATTCTTGAGTCTCAGTTTGGTTAATATCTTTCCACTCGTGTGATTTATATTTTCTTTGCTTTTACTTGATTTCTTTTACGTTGCTGTCGAATAGTTGATGGATTTATACTCTAGCCACCTTTCATGTTTTTTTTAATTCCTCACCCTTTAAACAGTAAAAATGTCTAGAAAATTTTGCTAAGTCCTATAAAAGAACGTATGTTATTGCAATCTACTTCTACTTGTGAATTTTACATGACATTTAAAAAACTACCGAAAATTTACCGAACCGTATCAATACCGAAGTGAAACCGGCATTATTAAGACGGTTTTGAAAAGTCTAATTTTGGTTATACATAATAGAATAACTGAAAAATTGCTATGGTATAAATTTTATAAAATAACCGGCCGAACCGAACCATTGACACCCCTACTTGAATCTATGTGTGATTCTTGTTTTTAGTGTTGTTTGATGTAATTTGAGGTCTAAGTTAGCATTATGTTTTAGGACTTGGTGGTGTATTTGGTTGTGGTCCCGGGGGCCTCGGGTGAGTTTCAGATGGTTAAAGAGTTGAATTTTTGACTTGGAATTCTGCTGGAATTTTTCTGATACACTGTTTGGCTTCCTTCTTCGCTTCGCGATAGAGGTCTCGCGTTCGCAAAGAGGAACTGGAGGCAGGCGAAATTTACTCTTCGTGTTCGCAAAGAGGGGACCGCATTCGCGAAGGGGTAGAGGGCAGTGTTCATCGCGAACGCGTGGGAGCGTTCGCGTTCGCGTAGAATGGCAAGGCCTGGCCGGGCACCAGGCGATAAGGCTTCGCGTTCGCGTAGGGGAGACCACGTTCGTGAAGGCTACGTTCGACAAGGCATCGCGTTCGCGAGACTGACCTCGCGTTCGCGAAGAAGAAATCTGGGGCAACACAAAAATGTGCTTCGCGAACGCAAGGGTGCTATCGCGTTCGCGAAGAAAAAATTCCTGGACAGCATAACTTAAGTTCTGGAAATGGCATTTCGTCCCATTTTTCATTATTCAAGATTTTGAGCTCGGGTAAGGCGCCTTTTGGGTGATTTTCATAGAAAAATATTGGAGTAAGTGTTCTTTATTCTATATTGATTATATTTCATGATTCCATACTCATTTACATCATAAATTTGTGAATTTATGGAAGAAAGATCAGATTTTTATAAAATCTTCCAAAAATATAAAATGAAGATTTGAAAGTCAATTTGATGTCGGAATTCGATAATTTTTGTATGATTGAACTCGTATCAGAACGGGTGTTCGGATTTCGTGAGTTTTTCCGGGATTCGAGACGTGGGCTCCACTATCGATTTTTAGATGAATTTCGGATTTTAATCCGGAAAATTAGTAAATTCATATGGAATTAATTCTTGTGATTTATATTGAATTGTTTATGACTAGATTTGAGGATTTCGGACACGAATTCGCGAGGCAAAGGTTTATTGGATTCTTGAATTTGGTTGCAAAGCGAGGTAAATGTCGTGGTTAACCTTGACTTGAGAGAATATAACCCTCGAATTATTTGCTATTTGAATTTCATGTGTAACGATGTATAGGCAAGGTGACGAGTGCCTATACTTTGTCAAATTAATTGTTTGCTTAATTATTTAAACATCTTAAATTGTTTCAAGACACGAATTAATTGTTATAATAATTGTTTCTCTCCTATTCCTTGTCAAATATTAATTCTTGAATTCTTGCAATAATTGTCACATGCTTATTTGATTTATGCGTCTTAATTGCTACTTGACATTTAGCATATTAAATATTAGACTGTCTATTTTCTCCTTGATTTCTACAATTAATTGCTACTTGTCATTGTTTGTTTCATAAATAAATTATAATTATTGTATGCCTTGATGCTTAATAGTTTCTCATTGAATGTGGTATTTATTGTAGTATTTTTATTACATTTAATAGTTGTTAAACTATATGGGGAATCGGGTTGCACGTCGCAACGGAAATGAAAATAAATATATTGAGGGATCGGGTTGCACGCCGCAATAGAGTTATTTAAAGTTTATATTGGGGGATCAGGTTGCATGCCGCAACAGATTTATTTAAAGTTTTTATTGTTGGAGCGGGTTGCACGCCGCAACAGAAATTTATTGAGGAATTATATTGTTGGGGCGGGTTGCACGCCGCAACGGAAATTGATTGAAATAATAATTGGTTATGACTGCCGAGTTGACTTCAACTTATAAATTAATTCCCTGATTTATTTCTATTGCTGTTGTTATTATTATTATTATTATTATTGCGTACAGGTTAATGTAAGTGAGCTTCCTTAGCCTCGTCACTACTTTGTCGAGGTTAGGCTCGGCACTTACCAGTATATGGGGTCGGTTGTACTGATACTACACTATGCATTTCTTGTGCAAATTGTAGAGTTGGTCCCAGTGGCGTACTGTAGATTTGCCCTGATACATCTACCAGTGAAGACTTGAGGTATAACTGCATAACGTTCGTAGTTCTGGAGTACCCTTCTATCTTATCTCAGCTGTGCATTATATTTCAAACAGCTTGAACTTTATTCAGACCTTTATTTGTATTATTCTAGAAGCTCGTGTACTTGTGACTCCAGTTCTGGGATGGTATTTAGATATCGCGTTTATTATGGATTATTCACTTTATTTCAGACTTTATTTTCGCATTTGTTTCTTTGTTATTAATTAATTTAAAATTGTATTAAAATGGCTAATTATATTTTAACGTTGGCTTTCCTAGCAAGTAAATGTTAGGCGACATCACGGTTCCGAAGGTATGAATTTCGGGCCGTGACAGTTGGTATTAGAGCACTAGGTTACATAGGTCTCACGAGTCACGAGCAAACATAGTAGAGTTTGAAGGATTGGTACGAAGACGTCTATACTTATTTTTCAGAGTCTATGAAGTTTAGGAACAATATCACTTCTTTCTTCTCCTATCGTGGGATTTTATTCTATCATCGATGATTGAACCATTCTATTCTTATTCTCTCGTAGATGGCGTGGACACATAATACATCTACCGACAGACAGGGACCAGAGCCCCCGGTGGCAACTATGGCCAGGGATAGAGGTCGAGGCCGAGGTCGTGCAAGAGACCGAGGCAGAGGTAGAGCTCAATCTAGAGCTCGAGCAACAACACCTATTGTAGAACCTCAAGTGGATCTTCAGGAGGAGGTTCCAGTTCAGAATGTATCAGTTGGACCAGTTCAGGTCCCGGAAAGATTCATAGCTACACCAGTGCTTCAGGACGCTCTAGTCCGTCTGGTGAGTCTTATGGAGGGCGCGGTCCAGAATGATACATTTCCAGTGGCACCAGCCGTCTCACAGGCTGGGGGAGGAATACAAACTCTCATTACTCCCTCTCCGGAGTAGATGGCTTCCCAGAATCAGGCTCCAGCAGTCCTGCTAGTTGGGGTAGTTCAGCCAGTTATTGCGGCACAGGCCGGTGATAGGCCCGCCATGTCTTCTGAGGCCTTATTGAGACTGGATAAGTTTACTAAGCTCTTTCCAGTTCATTTTAGTGGTACACCTTCTGAGGACCCACAAGATTATCTTGACCACTGTCATGAGGTACTGCGGAACATGGGTATAGTTGAGACCAATAGGGTCAATTTTATTGTATTTCAGATGACGGACTCCGCTAAGAGGTGGTGGAGAGATTATACATTGTGAAATAGAGCCTTAAAACTCAACTGAGTTGACTTTGGTAAATATTTGGAGCAAACGGACTCGGATCAGCATTTTGACAGTTCCGGTAGGTCCGCATCGTGATTTGGGACTTGGGCGTATGCCCGGAATTTAATTTGGAGGTCCCTAACTTGAATTATCACTAGTTGCCGAAAACTAGAAGTCTAAAGGCTTAAGAGATTTTAAAATTTGACCACAAATTGACTTTTATTGATATCGGGGTCGGATTCGCGTTCTAAATTTTTTTGTAGGTTTGTTATGTCATTGATGACTTGTGTGCAAAATTTGAGGTTAATCGGATTTGATTTGATAGGTTCCAGCGTCGTTTGTAGAAATTGGAAGTTTCAAAGTTCATTAGGCTTGAATCTATGTGTGATTCATGTTTTTAGTGTAGTTTGATGTAATTTGAGGTTTCGGCTAAGTTCGCATTATGGTTTAGGACTTGACGGTGTATTTGGTTGAGGTCTCGGGGGCCTCGGGTGAGTTTCAGATGGTTAACAGTTTGAATTTTGGACTTGGAACTTTGCTGGAATCTTTCTGATGCACTGTCTGGTTTCCTTCTTCGTGTTCACGATAGAGGTCTCGCATTCGCGAAGAGGAACTGGAGGCAGGAAAAATTTACTCTTCGCGTTCGCGAAGAGGGAACTGTATTCGTGAAGGGGTAGAGGGCAGTGTTCATCGCGAATGCGTGGGAGCGTTCGCGTTCGCGTAGAAGGGTGAGGCCTGGCTGGGCACCAGGCGATAAGGCTTCACGTTCGCGTAGGGGAGACCGCGTTCGCGAAGGCCAAGTTTGGCAAGTCATTGTGTTTGCGAGACTGACCTCGTCTTTGCGAAGAAGAAATCTGGGGCAACACAAAAATGTGCTTCGCAAACGCGAGGGTGCTATCGCGTTCGCGAAGAAGAAATTTCTGGACAGCAGAACTTAAGTTCTGATAATGGGATTTCATCCCGTTTTTTATTATTCAAGATTTTGAGCTCGGGTAAGGCGATCTTTGGACGATATTTACGGAAAAACATCGGGGTAAGTATTCCTTATCCTATATTGATTATATTTCATGATTCCATACTCATTTACATCATAAATTCGTTAATTTATGGAGGAAAATCTGATTTTTATAAAATCTTCAAAAAATGTAAAATAAAGATTTGAAAGCCAATTTGATGTCGGAATTCGATAATTTTTATATGGTTGAACTCATATCGGAACGGATGTTCGGATTTCATGAGTTTTTTTGGGATTCGAGACATGGGCTCCACTGTCAATATTTTAGATGAATTTCGGATTTTAATCCGGAAAATTAGTAAATTCATATGGAATTAATTCCTGCGATTTGTATTGAGTATATTGAATTGTTTATGACTAGATTTGAGGATTTCACACACGAATTCGCGAGGCAAAGGTTTATTGGATTCTTGAATTTGGTTGCAAAGTGAGGTAAGTGTCGCGGTTAATCTTGACTTGAGGGAATAGAACCCTTGAATTATTTGCTATGTGAATTTTATGTGTAACGATGTGTAGGCAAGGTGACGGGTGCCTATACATTGTCAAATTAATTATTTGCTTAATTATTTAAACATCTTAAATTATTTTAAGACACGAATTAATTGTTATAATAATGGTTTCTCTCTTATTCCTTGTCAAATATTAATTCTTGAATTCCTGCAATAATTGTCACATGCTTATTATATTTATGTGTCTTAATTGCTACTTGACATTTAGCATATTAAATATTAGACCGCCTATTTTCTCCCTGATTTTCATAATTAATTGCTATGTGTCATTGTTTGTTTCATAAATAAATTATAATTATTGTATGCTTTGATGCTTAATAGTTTCTCATTGAACGTGGTATTTATTGGAGTATTTTTATTACATTTAAGAGTTGTTAAACTATATGGGGGGATCGGATTGCACGCCGCAACGGAAATGAAAATAAATATATTGGGGGATCGGGTTGCACACCGCAACAGAGTTATTTAAAGTTTATATTGGGAGATCGGGTTGCACGCCGCAACAGATTTATCTAAAGTTTATATTGTTGGAGCGGGTTGCACGCCGCAACAGATTTATCTAAAGTTTATATTGTTGGAGCGGGTTGCACGCCGCAATGGAAATTTATTGAGGAATTATATTGTTAGGGCGGGTTACACGCCACAACGGAAATTGATTGAAATAATAATTGGTTATGACTGCCGAGTTGACTTCAACTGTTAAAATGAGTTACCTGATTTATTTCTATTATTGTTATTATTGTTATTATTATTATTATTATTATTATTATTATTATTATTATTATTATTATTATTATTGTTGTTGTTGTTGTTGTTGTTGTTATTATTATTATTGTTATTATTGTTATTATTGTCATCATCATCATCATCATCATCATCATTATTATTATTATTATTATTATTATTATTGCGTACAGGTTAATGTAAGTGACCTTCCTTAGCCTCGTCACTACTTTGTCGAGGTTAGGCTCGGCACTTACCAGTACATGGGGTTGGTTGTACTGATACTATACTCTGCACTTCTTGTGCAGATTTCAGAGTTGGTCCCAACGACGTACTGTAGATTTGCCCGGATACAGCTACCAGTGGAGACTTGAGGTATAACTGCACAACGTTCGCAATTCTGAAGTCTCCTTCTATCTTATCTCAGCTGTGTATTATATTTCAAACAGCTTGAACTTTATTCAGACCTTTATTTGTATTCTTCTAGAAGCTCGTGCACTTGTGACTCCAGTTCTGGGATGTTATTTAGATATCGCATTTATAATGGATTATTCACTTTATTTTAGATTTTATTTTCGCATTTGTTTCTTTGTTATTAATTAATTTAAAATTGTGTTAAAATGACTAATTATATTCTACGTTGGCTTGCCTAGCAAGTGAAATGTTAGACGATATCACGGTTACGAAGGTGAGAATTTCGGGTTGTGACAGTTATATATAACTTTAGCATTCTGATATTGCATTTCTCAACATACACGAATCCTTAAAGTACATCAACAATATTTTCTGAATGTGCTGATTAATCTAAAACTAAAAGTAGTTCGAGTTGCTTCCAGGTCCAAATCAGCTAATACTTTCACGCTTCTAAAATTTTTAAGTACAATTTTAGGTAGTCTGCTAACACGTGCTTGTTGGGAATTCCAATGACCGATAAAACTACTATATATGAGAAGCTGGTTAAGCCTAGATGAATCTTGCACTGGAATTGCAGAAATAAGCACCATATTAGTTTTTTCTCTCCTGGCTATACTCTTCTAGTATTTAATGCAGTGGTGTGAATTATTAAGATACTATATCTCTTTTACAATTAAAAGAATATGTAATAGTCACATATTAGTGTAACTCTTCCTTTGTTGTGTAGATTTTGCTTGATTTTAGAATTACTTATATGGGAACCAAAACGATATATTCCCATGTAGTAAACTTATACTTGCTTCTTGTGGCTGTTTTTTCATAGTATATAATGTGATTTCTCAAGGAGAGTGATGACTTGCTGATATACTAGAAGCTAATATTGAAAACCTTAAAAATTTATAAAGTTCTCGTACATAATTAAAAGATAAAGGCATTATCTCTTTTGTTGGAAGTTCTCGTACATTAAATCTTTTTTGTTTCCAGAAAATTTTCTACGAGACTTGTATTGATATAGAAGATTCATGTAGCTCATCTCTACTAGCTAACAGAATTTACGTCATGTGGAAGGTATTATGTTTGGATATAGCTTCATATTAATCGTGTGAAGGTTTCATGAGTTTGTTGTTGCAATGGTCCATATAACTTAATCTTGGAATTGTGGTTATTTTTAAGTTCTTATCAGAAAACAATTCTTCTTAAGTTAGCTGTAGTTTCTAGAGAAATTCAGTTTCATCTATTTGTGACATATACGGGCCTAAAGCACTCACTTCAACTCTTGTCCAGCAGTGTGTGACTAAGCCTAAGGTTTTATCGAGGTTAAGGTGCCTAATTTTTTGTCACCTATTTAAGTGCTTCATTAATAGCATGTAACCATAGTCTAGTATCCATGTTTAAGAAAAAGAACTTGGCAACTATTACATTTGCTAATGAACTTGGTGTGCAGCTTCCTTTTGCTTCTCCAAGCTAAAAGATTGCTTTTGAATTATTTTTTTTATTTTTTCTCGATCATCACAAAGAAAAAAAACTCCATTTCATTGTTTGCACATCCATTTCTCTTGCCTATTGTTCCATCTAGTTGTTTCTGCTTATAAATGTTTGGTGAGGGAGTTGGCTGAATAAGAGTCTAGCGGTGATGGAGTTTTCAAGATGTCTTTTCACATTATATTTCATCTTTTAACACATTTTTTTTTATATAATTTCAGGTCATACAGTCTGATGTTTGATAATTTAGCGGGTGGAAGATTTCAATATTATAAAAAGTTACGAAAATTATTTGAAGACTATCATTCGTCAGGACTAGTTACATAAATAGCATTAGCTATTTCGTTCAAACAATATAAGTTTATATTTTACGTTAATGTGATGTTGATATTTTTGATTAGTCTTTCCTTTTATTTGTTAAGATTTAGTGAGATATATTATGTTTTTTTGGATTATTGATACATTTTGTTGTTTGGATCATATTTTTGACGAATGTAGTAACTTTATTAATGTTGGCTAAATTATTTCCATTACAGCTTGTGACTTTTAGCTCTAAATTTAGCTCTAATTATCGCAAAACAATTGCCGTTAAACATACGAACTTTTAACGGCAATTATTTTGAATTTAGTGGCTATATAAAAGGACTAAAGGAGCATAATTAACCGTTTTTGGATTGAATTTAGCAGCCATCATAATTGCCGCAAATAATTGCCGTTAAAATTAATGGGTTTTAGCGGCAATAAATCATACCTTTTACCAGCTTTTGTGAGAAAGGTCGCTAAAGGCTTTGCCGACGCCAACATCAGCGGCTAAATACCAATGGCCGGTAAACGATATAGCGGATATTGTTATGGCCGCTAAAGCCATTTCTAATTGCCACTAAATCCCCTTTTTGTTGTAGTGAACACGGAAGGAAAAGAAGACAATTCACATACAAAACTAAATATATAGCTAAATCCGTTTTTATGCTCCCCGGTAACGGTGCCAAAAAATTGATCTCGCCCAAATCACACCTCAGTTTGGTGTANTTATGGTACTTCTTATTTAATTGGTATTAACACTTGGCATGTTCTGAGATATTAAGGAAGAATACATGATTGAAAAAATTTATTCTTTAAAAGGAATGAATTGGAAAAATTATGAGATTACAGATTTTTTTTACTATAGCAGTACAGTTCATGTCTGTTATGAATTATCATATTATTTATTTGGACCTCTAGTAAGTTTCAATGTCGACCCCTCGTCACTACTTCTCCGGGGTTAGGCTAGATACTTACTGGGTACATGTTGATTTACATACTCATGCTGCACTTCTGCATTAAATATGCAGGATCTAACATGTTCATTGATGATCACCTTGGCGCGTAGGCGTGATCTCGCCCAAATCACACTTCAGTTTGGGATTGTGAAGCGATCGATTGCAATAATAATACCCAACTAGGAGTCGGGATCGAATCCACAGGGAGCGTAGATGAGATTAGGTATATATTCGGACTAAGCACGTAAAGTATCTAAGATGCACTTTCACAAACTGTGTTTTGATTCTACTTCTAAATTATGCTACTGTTTGCAAATGTAAAGCTAGAGAATGATATTTTTGGTGTTATTTTTCAAGTATGTAAAAGATCTAGGGATGTGACTTCCACCTAGGTATTTACCTAACGGGTTGTGGGTTTTAGAGCGGGTTTTGTTGGTCGGGATGTATTATAGAAATCAACACACAATTACCTCTCAATACCTCTCGGTAATAGAGTGATTTTGCCCAATTTGGCTTTCTCAAGTCCAAATGGGCAATGCACAAAACAATTGATAGATGCTCAAGTCGGGTTTTACTATCTCTAGATTCAATCCTTTAATTGGGACTATCAATTTCTTGAGTTCATCCCAATTTTTTGTTGGCCAAGTTTTCCTAGACTAAGTCTCTCTTTCTCAAGTAGAGACTAAGTCAAATAGGCTTGAATCAATGTTTGCAACCATTAATTCTATAATTATAATAAGAACTAGGCTAAATATTACACATCCAACCATAAACAAGCCCTAAATCAAACACCCATTAGGTACCCACACTAGGGTTGGGTCACAACCCTAGCTAGAAATTTAGCGACTCATAGTGGGTGATAAAGAAAATAAAGAAGAAAATATGATTAAACTCTTATTTAATGATAAATAGATGAAAATCTAATGTGAAATTGACAAGCTATGATAAAGTTTCATAAAACAGTAAAGAAAAACGGCTACCAACTTTCATATGTTAAAAATATGACCTAATTTCGTGAAAGTAGTCTACTTATACAAAGTTGAACTTTTAGGATAAAATTGCCCTTTGGGAGGTTCTGCGGTCGCACAATTCTGTGTGCGGTCCGCACTTTGCTGTAGCTCTTGACAAGAGTGGTTTCTACGGCCGCACAATTCTGAACTGCGGCCGCACTTCTTGAGTTCCGCGGACCGTACAATTCTAGGTGCGGCCACACATTTAATTTCTGCGGCCGCACAATTATAGTGCGGTCCACAGATCTTGATTGTCATGAATTCCCAACCAATCTAAAGCTTTTCCCCATAGAGAAAAGGGAAAAAGCCTTAGCCTCAACGCATCCTCGGAAATATTAGTTTGCTTGCTCCCCCAACATGTATCCACAAAGCCCTTCAAATATTTATAAGCATTTTGAATTGGAGCACCGGTAAAGAAACCCCGTTGCTCAAGCAAAGTGAGCATCACATTGGTGATTTGGAAGTTTCCTGCCCTAATATGGGGAGGGATTATTGTACTCTCATAACCTTTGTTGGGCAATATCCGGTGTGGAGCTGCTCGTGGTGGAAGTGGGGTGGAACAGGCACGTTGTCATGTGTTACTCGGCCTCTCCGATTGGCTTGAGGCTCAAGAGGTACCTCCTCTACTTGTTCCTCCTCGCCGTCCAGTCCCCCCAAAGGCAAATGTTCGAGATCAATGTTCGCCATGTTTGTACCTAGAATTTCTTAAACAAGTTAGTAACATGGAAGGGAAAGAAGATATTCCAAAAACAAATTCAAATATATAGCAAACAACATTTTAACTCCCCGGCAATGGCGCCAAAAATTGATCCATATCCAATCCACAGAGAGTTTAATATGGGTGTTAGAGTATACACTTGATGAGAGCAAATGAAATAACTAAATTGCGCTTCAAAACAAAGGATTTTATTTTCTACTTCTAAATTATCACTAACAATTATAAACTAATAAGAAGAAACTAGAAAACGAATAATTATTTTTGTTGTTTTTACCAAATGGTTAAAAAGCCTAGGGATGTAACCTTCACCTAGGTGTTCGCCTAATGGGTTAAGTATGTTAACATTTTTTTTATTGACCGGGTTTCATTATAGCTCTCAACTCCAAGTTATCCACTCAATACCTCTCGGTCATAGAGTGCTTTTGCCCAATTTGGCTTTCTCAAGCCCAAATAAGTATCAAGTTAAATAGTTGATAAGAGCTCAAGTCAGATTTTCCCTATCTCTAGTTCAAACCCTTTAATTAGGCTAATCAAAACCATAATTAGCCTAATTTCTTGTTAGCCAAATTTTCCTAGACTAGGTCCCTCTTTCTCAAGTAAAGACCAAGTCAAAAAGGCATGAATCAATATTTGCAACTATTAATTCTAAAATTGAAGCATAAACAAAGCTAAATAATCAATACCCAATCATAAACAAGCATTAAATTAAATACCCATAAGATTTACATACTAGGGTTGGTTCATAATCCTAGTAAGAGTCTAGTTACTCATAGTAGAAAATGAAGAAAATAAAGAAACAATACTAATTAAACTCATATTAAAAGATTAAAATGATAAACTATGATATTTTAATCCCAAAATGATCACAAACTTCCTAAAATGGAAAATTACAATGGCTACAGTTGCTTAAACTTCAAAACTTGACCTAAAATGTGATTCCCATCAATTTATAGTGGCTCAAAATTTACTGACAAAGATGCCCCTCGGGAGATTTTGCGACCGCACAATTCCATGTGCGGTCCGCACATTGCTTGGTCTTGCAGGGACTGGGATTCTGCAGCCGCACAATTTGATCTGCGGCTGCAAGTCAGCTTCTGTGGCCGCACAATTCTTGTGCGGTCTGCATTTCAGGCAAGGCTTCAAGTCTTGGTCATTTGCACACTCTCTGAACATTTGAATTCTTTTCAGTGCGGACCTTCTTCTGCGGCCGCACAATTCATGTGCGGTCCGCACTTTTGCTTAAAGTCTGCTGGGCTTCTTCGCCTGTTCTGCGGCCGCATAGGGAATTCTACAGTCCGCACTTGCTTCTGCGGCCGCGGAAATACCTCTGCGGACCGCACTTCTTGTGTGATGCGCGCCTTCTTGCCTTGTGAGTCGGAACACTCTTTTTTTAGTTGGATTTCTTCAGAAGAGCCCAAACTTCCAACATTCCTACAATTTGCACACTTTCATTAGTTTTCGGAACATAAATCAATTCTTTCGGACTAAAATAAAGTAAAAAGGTACTAATAAATGGTCAAAATCCATACTTATCACAACCGGATAAATAATAATAATAATAGATATAAATCTAATAAGGCATGTTGCGGCATGCAACCCGATCCATAATTACACTCACAACACAGTAACGACCTGACCGGTCATTTTGAGCATTTGTACTTTGATCGGTGGTTTGAGGGCATGAGTAGCTTCATATGATGTATTATGATTGTGCGAATCGTCGGTTTTGGTTTTCAAGTGATTCAGAGTTGATTTGGAAGAATAATTCTCAACTAGAAAGTTTTAATTTGGAAGAGTTGACCAAGTTTGACTTTTGTGTATTCGACTCCGAATCGGAAATTTGATAGTTTCGTTAGGTCCGGATGATGATTTTGGACTTGGGCGTATGCCCGAATTTGCATTTGGAAGTTTCTTGAAGGTTCTAGCGTTAATTGGCGAAAGTTGGCAATTTGGAGTTTTGGATTGTTTATAAGTTTGACCGGAAGTTGACTTTGGTGATATCGGGTTCGAAATTTGGTTCCGAGAGTTCGAATAGCTTCGTTATTTCATTTTAAACTTGTGTGCAAAATTTGAGTTCATTCTGAGTTGATTTAATATGGTTTGGCACGAGTTTTGAAAGTTGAAAGTTTAAAAGTTCATTAAATTTGATTTGAGGTGCGATTCGTAGTTTTATGTTGTTTGATATGATTTGAAGCTTCGAATACGTTCGTATCGTGTTTTATAATTTGTTGGTATGATTGGATGGGGTCCCGAGTGGCTCGGGTATGTTTTGGATCGTTAATTGAGAAACTAGTTAAGTTAAGGATTTGGAGTTTGATCATGGTCAATATCGGGTCAAGATGACCTCTTTTCGGTGTTTTGAGTGCGCTAGCATGCTCATAGCATATTTTATGATAAAAATACATATATAGTTTGTGTACGGGAGGTTCCGAATGAGTTTTGGTTGCCAAAAAGAAAATTCTTTTGTTGCTGATTTTCTGGTGTAAAATAATTACAAAAATGTCATTTTTGTCTCTTAAATTTTCACATTTTCTTTAAAACTTCAAAATATCATCTCTCTCTCATTTTAAGGCCAAATTGGGTGATTCAAAAGGCTATCTTGGGTGTAATCTCGCAAGAATTATGTTGGACTTATCAAATATGAGTTTTGGGGTCATCTTGGATCTGATTCGAGCTATAATAACTGCTGCGTTGTTTTCTTATTTCGGAATTTAGTCACTTTTTCTCACATGGTTTTCGAGCTCGGATTTGGGCGATTTTGGAAAGAATTTTAACTACATGGATTGGGGTAAGTATTTTTTACTCGATTTTGATTATATTCCGTGATTCCATCTTCATTTTTGGGATTTGATTGATAATTTCAAAAAGAGAAATTGAGGGATATTTGTCTAAACTTTCTTAAAGTGAATTTTTGAGTTTTGGGCATCGATTTGGAGTCGGAATTGAGTGAAATTAGCATGGTTAGACTCGTAATTGAGTGGATTGTCAGATTTTGTGAGTTTTGTCGGGTACCGAGGTGCGAGCTAGGGGTTGACTTTCTAGTTTGACTTTTTAGTTTTCTTTAAAGATCGAAGCTTTATTATCTGGAATTGTTTCCTATGGTTTTTATTTATATTATGAAGTTAGTTTTGCTAGATTTGAGCCGCCCGGAGGGTGTTTCACACGAGACAGGCATTTTAGAGTATTAATTTGGCTTGATTGAGGTAAGTATCTTGTCTAACTTTGTGTTGGAAAAACTATCCCTTAGGATTCGGGTTGATTGTGTTATTTATGTTATGTGAAAGTCTTGTACGCAAGGTGACGAGTGGGTACACGGGATATATGTAGTATGTGACCGGTTTAGGTTATCTAGACTCTTTCCATGCCTTTAATTGAATTGTCATGACATATTATATCTCTCATTGTTAATCTACTCTTACATGCTTTATTTGACGTTGTTAGCACTTGTTCTACCTGTTACTTATTATTTTGCCTTTATATACTTTAGTTGAGGTTATTATCTTCCTAATTGTCTTGTTACCTCTTAATTGTTGAGTCTCTTCCATGGCTCCGTGCTTATTTACTACTTGCCTTAACTGTTTTGCTTGCACATCTTAGTGGTCACGTGCTTTATTTGTCATGTTGTTTTTCTTGTAGTATTTGTTCCATTCCCTTGATTATTACGTGGTTCTTTTATTGCCGTGTACTCATACCCTTGATTGTAGAGATTCTTGTAAATTGAGTTATTGGATTGTTAGTGTTATTGTTATTATTAATTGAAATTATTTGTGGATCGAGTTGCACGCCACAACGGGTGAAATAAGGGAGGATTGTGTTATTGATAAATGATAATACGGTGGGATCGGGTTACATACCGCAACATGTAAAATAAGGGAGGATTGTGTTATTGATAAATGATACGGTGGGATCGGGTTACACGCCGCAACAGGTGAAATAAGGGAGGGTTGTGTTAATGATAAATGATACGGTGGGATTGGGTTACGTGCCGCAACGGTTTGTGTACGTAATACTTGACATTGCTTATTGATACTATGGTGGAATAAGGGAAGATTATGATATTGATAAGTGATGATATAGTGGGATCGGATTGCACGCTGTAACGGATTGTGTGTGTTATACTTGCTATTTTTGTTATGTCTTGTGAAAGTCATGCATCCTACGTGAACTGTTGTATTACTTCAAGGTGTCAATTTGTACTTCTGTAGTTACTTGGTGAACTGATTTTCAAGATGAATTTACTGCACAGAGTCATTATCTCATACTTTGCTGAGTTGTTGATAACATAACGATTTTAAATAAAAGAATTGTTAACATGCTTACCTTATGTGACTCTTAAGTTAAAACTCGTCGTTTCATTCGGTACTTTTCTATTCTTAATAGTTGTTATATTTCACTTTATTTGATTTCTCAACTTAAACTCCTTACCCTATCTAATGTTTTACTTTACTTAAAAATCATTATTATGTATTAATTTAACAAATTCTATATTTAATTCAGTAGCTTATCCGATGCTTTATTTTATTTGAAAAATATTATTTTCTTCACCCGAATAATTTTTAAAATAAACATATTTACTCATTTGATTCCCTACTTTATTCAAGGTTGTTATTATATTTTATCGTATATAAATAAATCTCTTAAATATTTTAATTAGCATTTGTCACGGACATAATGTACATAATGGTACGTGGGTTTTGCCGTGCGAAAGTGATTTAGAAAAAATTGTAGGCACGAGGTGCCATACGTGTAAGATTTGAAAGTTGCGATTTATGATTTGAGATTATGAGGAGTGGTACCACGGGTAATTCTTGTTGTAAATTGTGCATTAGGAACAATTTGATTGATTGAGTTGTCATCCATTTCTTTATTACCCGTCTATTTCTTATTGCTATTCGTGCTTCTATTATTTTCACTATTGATTGAAAATTTGTGATCTTTTTGTTGTTGGTCTTACATTGACATTCTTTCTATTATTAGCTTTAACTTATATCCTACACAGGTTTACATGTCTGGTAGGTGTCTTGACCTGGCCTCGTCACTACTCTACCGAGGTTAGACTTGATACTTACTGGGTACCACTGTGGTGTACTCATGCTACACTTCTGCACAAATTTGTGCATATGCAGGTACTTATGATCGAGTTGGTTTGAAACTTATATTTGCGCTGCTGGAGACTTCAAGGTATACCTGCTCGATATTCGCAGACCTCGAAGTCACCTTCTGTTGTATTTTATTTCCATTGTTTCCTATTATTCCGGAATAGTGATTTACTCATTATTTATAGTTACTCATAGAAAGGCTTATGACTTGTACTACCGATTTTGGGATATTGTATCATGTTGAGATTGTTGGCTTATTATAGAAACTTCTGTTTCATACCTAATAGTTATTGGGTTAAAAATCTATTATTTAATCAACATGTATTAGGATTACCTTGTCTTAAAGACTGGGTGCCATCACGACATCCTAAGGTAGAAAATTGGGGTCGTGACAAACACGGCTCTCAGGCCCATCTCAATCATCAATCTCTCAAGTCTCAAGGGCTCACAATCTCGTACCACTCAGCCCAACAATCATAACACGTGATGTAACAATGAATGATGAACATAGACTAAGATATGATATGCAAATAAAGAATCACGACTGAGTATATAATTACAGTTAGAGCCGATAACTCAAAACAACAAAAATAACCTCATTAGGTCTCAACCGAATAAGCACATAGCCTAAACATGATTTCTAGCATGAATCACAGCTCAATAACTCTAACAAATAAGAATTTCATAGATAGAACAAGATTGGATAGCAACTCAGTACAGAAATCAACCCGGTTCATGTTTACCATAGTGCACGCCCACACGCCTGTCACCTAGCATGTGCGTCACCCCAACACAACACGTTTCATAGAGATAAATACCCTCGATTCAAAGTTTAGAAGTGTTATTTAACTCGAACAAGACAAATCCAATATCAAGCAAGCCAAACAATACTTTAGAAATGCCATCCCGCGCGTATCGACCTCCGAACGGCTCGAAACTAACCAAAAGCAATTCAAATACATCAAATAATGCCAAATGAAATAAACTCAATGGATAAAGGTTGATTCTTTAATCAAATTCCCAAAGTCCACCAAAAAGTCAAATCCATTCTAGTATCTCAAAATCCGACAAAACTTACAAAATCTGACAACCCATTCAATTACGAGTCCAACAATACTAATTTCACTCAAATCCATCTCTGTATCGATATTTAAAACTCAAATATTTACTCTAAGAAAGTTTAGACAAATCCCCCCAATTTCTCTTTTAGAATCATCAATTAAATGCCAAAAGCAAAGATGGAATCATAGAATACAGTCAAAACTGAGTAGAAAATACTTATCCCAATCCATGTGGTGAAAATTGCCTCCAAAATCGCCCAATCTGAGCTCCGTAACTCAGAATATGATAAAATATTTAAAACTTTTGAAATAGAGTATTTTAAACACTGTTCCAGAAGTACCCTTCGCGATCGCTATCGCCAACCTAGCGATCGCGATTCAAAAACACAGATTTTTACCCTTCGCGATCGCAACCATTTCCCTGCGATAGCAATAAACAAATTTCCATCACCCTTCCCAAACTCTTCTCAAACAGCTTTTAGTGTATGAACCATAACGTTTTGTACATAACTCCAAATGACTAATGGTTTGCCTTTCTGAAAACTAGAAATAAAGGGCTACAACAAGTCCCAAATGATCCGAAACCACCCTAAAACTCACCCGAGCCCCTCGGAACCCCGTTCGAACATACTAACAAGTCCCAAAACATAACACGGACCAAGTCAATGCCTCAAATTACACATAATAACATCAAAACCACGAATCGAACCTCAAATCAAACTTAATGAACTTTTAAACTTTTAACTTCCAAAACTCGTGCCAAAACATATCAAATCAACTCTGAATGAACTTAAATTTTGCACACAAGTCCCAAATGACATTAGAAGCTATTTCAATTTCCGGAACCACAATCCGAACCAGATATCATCAAAGTCAACTATCGATCATACTTATGAACATTCCAAACTTTCAAATTTCTAACTTTCGCCAATTAGTGCCGAAACCTTCTAGAAACATCCAAATGCAAATTTGGGCATATGCCTAAGTCTAAAATCACAATCCGAACCTAATGGAACTATCAAAACTCTAGTCCGGGCTAAAATACACAAAAGTCAAACTTGGTGAACTCTTCCAACTTAAAGCTTCCAACATGAGATGCATTCTTCCAAATCAAATTCTGAATCACCTGAAAATCAAAATCGACGATTCAAACAAGTTATAATATATTATACGAAGCTACTCAAGACTTCAAACAACATAACTGAATGCAAATACTCAAAATGGCCGATTGGGTCGTTACACCTTCAAATTGTCATTTTTTTCCAAATAGCGCCGAAACCTTCTAAAAATATCAAAATACAAATCCGGGTATACGCCCAAGTCCAAAATCATCATCCGGACCTAATAGAACCATCAAAACCCCAATCCGAGGTCAAATACATAAAAACCAAGCTTGTCCAACTCTTTCAACTTAAAGCTTCCTAGTTGAGAATCATTCTCCCAAATCAATCTCGAATCACTCGAAAATCAAAACCAACGATACGCACAAGTCATAATACACCATGTGAAGCTATTTGTGAGGTAATACCCATCTAACAGACCGATATTCTTTTACTTCATATATTTCTATGTTTGTATCGTTATTCTGTACAAAAAATGCAATTTTATTATAATTGTATTTGTAGAGATATTTCACGACTTTGATATCGGAACAAATTTCAACATTTATGTGACAGTTGAATTTTCCAAGTAAATATGGATGTATGGAACAATCCAAGAGTTGTCTAAATATTGTTCTCTTACTTTCACAACTTCTCCTATATTTCGTCTTATATAAACTGGATAAGAATCGTTTCCTTTCTATGTTTGATCGGTAATATTTTTGGATATTTGAACTTGTAACACCTCTTTTTCATACAAGAAATTATTGGATCAAAACTACCGCAAGGACAATGCATCATATGCTTAATGACAAGCTTACGCAAATATGGTTCTGCGTTGCCGTCTGGTAATTCTGCTCTAATTATATCATTGTACGCCTATGTTGTCAACAGTTTGTGCTTATTGCTTAGTGTAATAAGAAAATGAGCATGGGTAAACTTCATTTTTGAAACTCCACCGTGTACATAAAAGCATCAACTTTTCTAAAGCTATTTTGTTTTAATATATTCGTCGGAGGCTGCATTTTGTTACTGTTTTGGTGGTTTGGTTCCTGGTCATAGACAAAAATTAGAATATAAAAGACATGTTAATAATTTACCCTATGTACGTTGTTGTTGATGAAAGACATATGTAAAATAACATTTGAATTAAGGTATTAGGTATTTAGAAAATAAAGTTTGAAATTATGCTTTCTTTCCTTTTTTGTCTCTTCGGTACAGGTACGGACTTTGAGAAGACGGCCTTTTTCTTTGACTGTGTGGAATAAGATCGTGTCCGATTATAGCACGACGCACTGCTTCAGTGGCTTGATATGAAAGACGACCAGCTCTACGGGGACTAGCTAACGAGCAATCTTTCTAAAGCAAGAAGCAAGGGCGCAGCAGCTGTACGAAGTTAGGGTAGCAGGTACCACGAGCCCTCTGTCCCATACATCTATCCAGAAGCAAGTGTTGGTAGGGTTGTGGATTGGTGAAGGATTGATGTGAAACAAAAAGGTGAAGTGCAAAAGAACAAGCAAATTAAAATGATACACGTCACAGTAGAGAAAATAAAAGTCTAAAGAGGGTTCAGAGCAAGCGATGCTGTAAATCTTTCACATGCTTCTTTTGGCGAAAAAAATTTCTTATGTTTCACAGAAATTCTTTTACTATCCACAACCATACCAATTGTGGGATTTGAATGTTCTTATTCATTATCTGTTGCAAAATAAAGAAAGCATGATTTCAGCTTTTAGTTTCAGCAAAGTCTATTCACATCAACTATAGTGTCTGATCTTAAATTTTCTAGGCTTATGCTTGATTTATTTCCTTTTTTTGGATCCTGCAAGTGGCTTAGCGTCTTTAACAACAAAAGAGGATAGTTCTGTAGTCTTTGCAAATCCTATCCAATTTCTTTTTCTGCATTACCAAAGAGTCTCATTTAAGAGTCAGCTTCGCTAGTACCACAGTGAGTATTCACAAAATAATAGAGCCAGAAGATATCTGTCATAAGGATATTTTTGCTTCATGTCATTCAGAACCAATGGTTAAATTGAAAGAATCACAAATACCAATTGTTGCCACTCTTTCATATGCTCCTGGTGGATTTAGATGTCTTATTTCCTCATCCTCTATGCAGAGGCGGATTCAGGATTTGAAGTTTATGGGTTCAAAATTAAGATTGAAGCGGAAGTGAAAATGTAAAGCCTTTTGGTTGAGTTTTCACCAAGGCTGTAGATAGATTATATATAGCAACCAATGTACAACAGTAGCCTAACTGACTTGTGACCTATACAGAAGGAATTTGAATTTACAATGTAATCTGAATCCTTATCTAATATATTTAAAAAGATATACATCTAAACCTTATCTGATATATCCAGGAGATATAATGGTCATCTAACACCCCCCGGCAAGCTCATGTCGAGTTAAGAGACATTGAGCTTGGACCTTAACTGAGAATATCGAGAGGAGCTTAGAGCCTTGGTAAATACATCAGCTGTTTGATCTGTGGAAGGAATGTACTGAACATAAAGTTGGCCACGATCAACCTTTTCTCGGACAAAATGGTAGTCAATTTTATAAGTGTTTCGATCGTTGATGAAAAATAGGATTGGCTGTGAGATAAATAGCACTGATATTGTCACAAAACACTACCGGAGCACGCGGGCAAGGTAACTGGAGCTCCTTAAGAAGACTGTTGAGCCAGGATACTTCATATGTGGCAAAAGCTGTAGTGCGATATTCGACTTCGATACTAGAACGAGCCACTACTTGTTATTTCGGCGATGACCAACTGATGAGATTAGACCCATAATATACATCAAAACCATGATGAGAACGTCGATCATCATTCTCAATAGCCCATCTCGCATCCCAATAAACATGCACAGAGGAAGAAGTGGATGGTGCGATGGAGAGGCCATATGTAAGGGTACCTTTCAGATAACGAAGAATTCTTTTCACTGCTTTCCAATGATCCATTGTAGGATTGTGCATATAGTGACATACACGACTCACAGAAGAGGATATTTCTGGTCAGGTGATGGTCACATATTGAAGAGCACCAACAATGCTCCGATATACGGAAGGATCGGCAAAGGTTTCACCATGTTTGGTTAATTGGACAGTGTTGTCCGCGAGAGAAGGAGAAGGTTTGTAGTCGGTTATATTTGTTCGAGTGAGTGGGTCACGAATGTAATTAGCTTGAGGTGTATCCTAGAGCCTATACAATTAACTTCAACACCCAAGAAAAAAGAGAGATGTCCCAGATATTTAAGAAAGAATTGAAGGTCAAGTGCTTTGGTGAATGAGGATAAATATGAGGGGTCACTACACATTATTATAATATCATCAACATAGACCAAGAGATAAGTAGTAGAAGATATAGTATGATGAACAAAGAGGGATGAATCTCAGTAACAAGATGTATACCCATGCGAGATGAGAAAGGTTTTGAGCTTGAGAAACCAAGTGCGAGGGACTTGTTTGAGACCATATAAAGCTTTAGACAGTCGACATACAAAATGTGGTCGAGACTTATCAACAAAGCCTGGCGGTTGAGTCATATAAACAACCTCCGAAAGATCACCATTTAGTAATGCATTATTGACATCCAGTTGCTTGAGAACCCACCCTTTAGATATGGCATAAGAGAGGACAAGCCGAATAGTAGAAGGTTTCACAACAGGGCTAAAGGTATCATGAAAGTCAACACCTTCTTCTTGATGAAAGCCTTTTGCAACTAGGCGAGCTTTGTACATTTCAATGGAACCATCGACTCCACGCTTAATACGATACACCCATTTGCAACCCACCACATTTACAATGGGGGGACAAGGAGTGAGAGTCCAGGTGCGGTTACGGAGCAGTGCTTGATATTTTATATTCATGGAACGAAGCCACTCAGGGGATGAAGCGACTTTCTTGTAAGTTTTTGGCTCATTGGGTAGGGAAGATGAGGCTGGAATAGGGTGACAAGATGCAACAAGAGATTTAGGTTTGAGTGAATTTGTTTGAGCTCGTAATGGTTCGATTGCGTCTTTCAGGAGCCCCGTTTTGTTCATATGTGTGGGGACAAGAGAGACGATGAGTAATGCCAATAGATTGAGCATATGAATACACATTGCGATACTCCCTACCCCAATCAGTTTGCAAATTTTTGGTTTTCTTACCAAATTGAGTTTCAATCATTTTATGAAAGTATTTGAAGACATCAAGAACTTGAAATTTAGTCGCCAAGAAAAATTTCCAAACGAATTTTGTGGCATCATCAAGAAATAGAACAAAATACTTATTTCCATTAATTGAGAGATGCGGAGAAGGTCTCCACACATCAGAGTACACAAAATCAAAGGGAGATGAACTACGACATGACAAAGAAGACAAAGGGAGCTTGTGGCTCTTTCCTAATTGACAAGATTCACATACACTGGACATTTTATTTGACGATAATGGAAGACCAAAAGTAGATACTAAATGATGTAAAAGCTGCACATGAGGATAACCAAGACGTTCATGCCACGCTCGGAGCGATGCACGAGAACAAACAAAAATGGAAGGAGCCATGGGTGAGGAGGACTTGGAGGAGACAGTAGGAACACCACCATTCAGACGGTATAAGCCATGATCAATTGCCCCTCGAAGCAGTATTTTTCGCTGAAGATCCTTCACAAGACAACAAACAGGGTGAAATTCCATAATAACATTATTATCTCTAGTAAATTAAGAGACACTTAATAAATTTTTGGTGATGGAAGGAACATGGAGAATGCCATTGAGATGGAGAGGGCGATTTGGACATGGAAGGACATAGGAGCCCGTGTTATGAATAGGTAGTTTATGACCATTACCTACAACAAGTTGCTCGTCACCATCATCGCCCGTGTGAATAGATATTTGAGACCAATCTAACATAACATGATTAGTTGCACCAGAATCAATAAACCATGAATTATCAACAATAGCAGAAGGAGAGACCATATTAGCTGAGGGAGTGACCATATTGGCCTGTGGGCGGTTAGAGGATCTGTTTGGAGGATAAGCATCAGTGTTGCTACGATTCTAGCAATTTCGGGCATGGTGGTTAGGCTTCTCATAAATCTGACAGATAATGTGAGGAGAGAAACGGCTATTAGGACGATAAGGGTTGTTATTTGGTCGAGTAAAGGATCTTTGTGCATTGTTTGGTCGCGGCTGCTGGTTGGATTATTCGGTGGATGTAGGACAACTAGGATATTGGCGAGAGAGATATTGGCCTGAAGTTGAAAAGCTTTGTGTTCCTCTGTAAGTTTTTCTTCTTCCTGGAGAAGTACACCAAGAAGAGAATCAGTTGTGAGGGTTTCGAGTTGAGCATTAATAGCTGAGCGAAAGGGGCCATATGAAGAGTCTAGACCGAACAAAATAGAGCTCATGAGTTATTCGTCCGTGATAGGATGTGCTTCAAGGGCTAGGCTATGGGAAATGGCATGTTTCTTGTAAACATATTCCATGATAGAGGATGTAATATGGCCAAATGTTCATGATATTTTCCATGACATAATATCCATTGTAACAAATTTGTGGATCACGACATTTGCCATGACATAATATCCATTATTAGGACAAGGATTTCTTGCTATAAATAGAGGAGTTTCTCCTCATTTGAAAACACACAAATTCAAGAGCTTTTCACTCTTGTCTTTCTTTCTCCTCCTTTATTTCATTATAGAGTATTTTATAAGAGAGTTAGTGTTGGGAAACACTTGTGTGAACCCTTTCTTTGGAGTGATCTTGTGAGGTTATTCTCTTGGGGTATTTGGGATTAATTAGAGTATTTACTCTAATTTTGTACTCTCTTTTGTACTCTTATTGGTATAGTAAAATTGCTCCTCTCCGCTTGTGGACGTAGGTCACCTTGACCGAACCACGTTAAATTTATGTCTTCTTTATATTCTTTAATTGCCATTATTATCAACTTCCATTGTCTTTGTTATTGTCATTATACCGTTGTTTGGCTAAATTCCGCACTACCCGGATTCCCGATCCTAACAAAGATTGCTTGTGCTGGTAGGATGAACTGAAATTTTTGCAAGCTCCAAGGTTTAGGGGCAATCCCAACTTAGTGAAAGTGATTGGATGCTGTCGCGAGGGGAGAACTCTGGGTATCGTTTATGATCTAATTAAATCCACAGAACACCTTGCATAACTTCATTATTCGAGGTGCCTTCTTCTCTCACATTTACTCATCTTTTATGCAGATTCAACCTTATATATTTTCTGCTGTTAAGTCTAGCTTATGTTTGGGTTCAAACCAAGGCCATAGTGAATCCTTTGAGCAAAGAATCTGTAGGCATTTCTAGTCCTTTGATACAAACAATCCAATAACATTTTGCTTTGCTTGTCCAGATGACTTCAAATGGCTGCAGAGCGTTAAGACTGCCCTTGCATTAGCTTGCTTGCTTAATTATCTGCATGATGGGAATTCGTCATACATGCTTCGCAACTTTGATCCAGCTCACATAGCGGTTGACCAGGTACAATATTGTAACTAAGTTTTGTCGTTTACTTGGTGTACTTCGCATCAATATTGCTTGTCAAGATTCTGTTATATGCTGTATTCAGTAATTCGTAAGTGACTTGAATATATATTTTGTGTTTCATCTCTCCAGAATTTCACCCCAATTTTGTTTGAGTTTGGTATGTTAGTTGGAGAGGGTTTGGATACTAAAATCAATGAGGAGAGTACAGGGTTGGTACGTGTGGCTACATTGATCCATTCGTCGCTGAATGCGGTATGCAACTGAGTCTCTTCTTTTGCTTCCATCAAATATGCACTAGCAAATTAGCGTTATGCCCATTGTCAAATGAAGTTGAAGGTAATATTTTCTCTTAGAGGTGTCCCATGACTTTGCTTCTTTTGAAGTTTTTGGCACATTTCTCAATAAACCTCTTGGAGCTGTTGTTCTTCTCGGGTTGACTATATTTGGTGTAACAAAGGTTGACATTATGTTTAAAATGAACAGTGTGGAAGGAAAGAGAATGCAAAAGAGGCAAATGATTTACATCAGTTTTGTTTGTGTTTAGAATGAACCATTTTTCACACTCGTCTCTTTTCTTTCTTAACATTATGAAGAAATATATTCTTGAGTTTCACATAGAAATATAATAACTGGAACTATCCCTGATGTATGGGTTAGCCGCACTTCACGGGTTCAAAACTTGTCGTAGGGAAAAGCGTGGTATTTAAGTGGAGCCTAGGATAGAGGGGCGAGTCCATTAACCACCGAATTTAGAACGGTGACCTACTGGCTCCGTGGGATTTCTCGGTTTTAAAAATAAAGTATTATTTAATACTATATTATGTTTTCCTATTAGATGTCTGCTATGCAATTATTTGAAACCGTTTCTATTTCATGTCTTTTCCTTTTAGAGGATTGACTCTATACTACTAGTAGTCTTTGAAGTGCTGCTAATAGCAAATGCAATGCTTTGTTGAGCAGTGAGAGTCCATTTTGTAATTCCTTTTCTTCTCTGTCTTATTGTGGGCACTGACCATTTATGTAAAAAAAAATGTATTGTAGTTAAGTGGTCTATCTTATAATCTTAATCTTCACTCACTTTCAATGGATGTGGGAGATCTGTAAGATAGTGGTTAGTTTATAACTGGATTCTTTGCATTTTCCACCTTTAACCAATTCCAATTGCCTTTAGTAATGTAACAATTCTTCATTGCCAGAGTTTTTCTTGAGTTCGATTTGTTAGTCCA
>AWOL01S0105327.1:10110-28590 GCA_000715115.1 Nicotiana otophora | reverse complement strand
ATTTATACATATCAATAAGGTTTATGGAAAGATTGTTGAGTTCAAATGGGTATAGATTGAGTTGAAAATGGTAGAAATCTTCAAAGACTTTAATTGAAGATTTGAGGGTCGAGTTGATGTCGGAATTTGGTAAAATGTGCATGGTTGGACTCATAGTTGGATGGGCGTTCATATTTTGTAACTTTTATCAAGTTCCGAGACATGGGCTCCACGGGCAATTTTTGAGTAAATTTCGGATTTTATTGGAAAATTAGTATCTCCTTATGGAATTAATTACAATAATTGGTATTTACTGAATCAAATTAATTATGGCTAGATACAAGGCTTTCGAAGACCAATTCTCATGGAAAGAGCATAGCGGAATAAATAATTACACGGTTTGAGGTAAGTAACACTTCTAAACTTGGTTTTGAGGGTATGAATCCCCGAATTTGGTATGATATAAATTATTTGGAGGTGACACACACGATAGGTGACGAGCATGTGGACGTGCACTACATAAATTGTGTTTTGAATAAATCCTGTGCAGTTGTAAGATTAGAGAATCATGTTATTATCTGAACATGTTAGAGAAATTGAGCTGAGGCTTTTATTAAAGATCATGTGTAGGTTATGTGCCGATATTTTTGGACCCATGGGGTCGTGTTGCTGTTGAATTAATTGTTCAAAAATATAAATTTCATACTCAATAATAATTATGCATTGTGAGGATATTTATGGGATTGAGCTGCGCGACGCAACAGACCATAATGGCTTTATACATTATTATTGTTCTAGATCGGGGCTGCCCGCCTGCAGCAGGCCTTATAGGCTTTATTATATAATGGATTGGGCCTTCCCTCATGCAACATGCCTTATTAGCTTTACTATTTTATGGATCAGGGTTGCCCGCATGCAGCAGGCCTNCATAGTGGCTTTATATATGTTATCATTAAATGGATCGGGGCTGCCTGCTTGCAGCAGGCCAGAACGGCTTTATACATTATTATTATTCTGGATCGGGGCTGCTCGCCTGCAATAGGCCTTAAAGGCTTTGTTATTATACGGATCGGGACTGTCCACATGCAGTAGGCCATATTGGCTTTGTATTACGCTTGGGCTGAAGGAGCCCCTCCGGAGTCTGTACACACCCCTAATGAGCATAGATGATCATCGATATTTGAGATGGACTTCCCAGGGCATGGACTTGCCTTACTTACTGCTTATATAGTTGTACCTGCGGAGCTCATCATTTCTTTCAGCCCAGAGGTTAGTCTTGTTACTTATTGAGTTAGTTGTAATCATACTACACTCTACAGCTCGTGTGCAGATCCAGGAGCTCCCGGATATGACGATTGCTAGAATTCATAGTTATTTCTGTTGGAGAGTATTAAGGTAGCTACTTGATGGCTGCAGACTTGATTCCCTTCCCGTTTAGTTATTGTACTATTCTATACTTCAGATAGTGATGTTTATCAGTCAGACTTTGTATTCATTTAGATGCTTATGTACTCAGTGACACGGGGTTTTGGGAGTGTTATATTTGAAATTATGAGATTTCCTCCGCTGAATTTAATTATTTTGTTTTCAAATTTAAAAGAGATGGTATTTTATTGAGATTTTCGGCTTGCCAAGTATTGAGATAGGCGCCATCAAGACAGGTGAGATTTTGGGTCATGACAATACTTAATCATGGATTGTATGAAATAGCTGTAAAGTCAATAACAAGAAGTAAGTGGATAATTCTTTTATTAATATGAAATTTTTCCAATCTTATTCTCGTTATTTAACAATTTATATCTCAAGCCAAAGAAGCAATATCAATTATAATTTGTTCCAAAGATTTATCATGCGCAAATTATACCGAGGTCGTACGGCCCGATCCAAAATAATATTTAAACTGTACTCTGCCAAGGGTCGAACGGCGCGAACCATAGATGCATATATCTGCTACCGAGGCGTTAGGACGGCTCCACAAAAGAGAAAACACATTAAACAACCAATTCAAGATTTATTAAGGGGAAAATATTCCACGAATTATAAATTCTCATTTTACGGTCAAGTAAATGAAGTTTAACCTTTTTACAATTCCTCTATTGAGTTTCTAAATGTTTTAAATGATTAAATTAACAAGTAGGTCGCAAACATCGCAAGTACAACATGATATGGGTCCTAGAGTACCCGTACATAAGCATAGTAGTAGCTACGCACGGACTCTCGTAACTTCGTGCATACGTAGCCCCCACAAATAGAAGCATATAATAATTTGATTCACCTATGGGGTTAATTCCCTCTTACAAGGTTAGAAAGGAGACTTACCTCGCTCCGACGATCCATAACCGGCTCCAAAGCCTTTCCACAACTCAACCCGATGCCCATCGCTCCAAAACTAGTCAATAAATGTGCAAATCCATAAATGTATACTCTAATACTCTTTATAATTCAATTTACACTAATTCCCAACTCCGCTCGAAAATCGATTAAATTACTCTCGGGCCCATATGCCCGGATTCCGAAAATATTTGAAGATAAACTTTACCCATAACACAATGAACTTATATATATAATTTATTCCCAATTCCTTGTCCAATTTCGTGGCCAAAACCCAAAAATACCAATTTCTAGTTTTTTCTTCAAAATCCCAAATTTCTAGAAATTTCCATGTTTAAATACTCATACAAATCATATATTTAACTTATAATAAGTGGGAATCACTTAAGTTGTGTTGCTTGATGAAAATATCCCTTTGAAGCTCTCTAAAATCGGCCCAACCAAGTGAAAAATGGAAGAAAACGGGCCAATTCCCCGTTCTTAAAGAACCCTTCTGCCCAGCGACTTCTTGCACCTGCGGTCACTTGACCGCTTTTGCGGTTCCGCAGGTATGACAATTATTCCATTTCTGCAGAGATGCTCCCAGCTGCCCTCTTCCGCTTCTGCGCCTTTCCTTCCGCATCTGCGCCTTCGCAGGTGCCAGCATTCCCTCGCACCTGCACTCCTGCCCAGCACGCCTAGCATCGCTTCTGCGACCCTCTTGGCCGTTTTTGTGGGCTCGCACCTGCGGCCCTTTTCACGCAGGTGCGATTGCACCAGATATCAGCTGCCTCAACACTTCTTCCAAGTACAAACTCGATCCGTTAAACATCCGAAATCCACCCGAGGCCCTCGGGACCTCAACTAAATATACCAACACGTCCCAAAACACATTACGAACTTAGTCGAGGCCTCAAATCACGCCAAACAACATCAAAACTATGAATCACCCACCAATTCAAACCTAATGAACTTTAGAACTTCGAACTTCCACATTCAATGCCGAAACCTATCAAATCACATCTGATTGACCTCAAATTTCACACATAAGTCACATTCAACATTACAGACCTATTCTAACTTCCGGAATCGGAATCCAGCCCCGATATCAAAAATTCCACTCCCGGTCAAACTTCTCACAAATTATCAAAATTTTCAATTTTTGCCAGATGACCCCAAAATGACATACGGACCTCCAAATCCACATCCGGACATGCTCCCACTACCATAATCACCATACGGAGCTACTCCCAGACTAGGAATCCCAAACGGACATCAATAGCATTGTGATGCACTTTAACCCAAATTTATGAAATTCTTCCAAAATGCCAACCTTCCACAATAGGTTCCGAAACGCTCTCGGGTCATCCGAAATGCTCCCGGGTCATCCAAAACCCGATCCGAATAGCCCAACTCAAAAATCATCATATGAACCTGTTGGAACCTTCCAATCCCGATTCTGAGGTCCTTTAGTAAAAAATGAAACCTTAGTCAATTCTTCTAACTTAAAGCTTCCGAAATTAGAATTTTCTTCCCAAACTAACTAGAACTTCCCGAAATTCAGTTCCGACCATATGTGCAAGTCAAAACGACCAGTTTGGTCGTTACATTCTCTCCCACTTAAATATATGTTTGTCCTCGAACGTGCTAAGAACTGCTCTGGAGTTGTCCGAAATCATTGTTTAACACCTCGTGCACCTCTCGTGCTACGACAACCTTGTTGAGCACATTAGCTCGAGAAAATTTGAAGATTCTCCCTTTTATCCAGTCAAGTTAGCCTTAGAGCAAAATTCCAACATCTGAAATCCTCTACCAGGTCTGTTCCCAACATACAAATACCATATCCATCACTACATGATGTACCAATACCTGATTGTATACTCTTACGAATTCACACCATGCACCGTGTTATTCACATGACCATAATGACATCCCCTGACAACAATAGTCGAAATCTTACAAATTTGATGCACGCAACACATCTCATGAAGCATATAAGTCAACTTTCAGCTCTCACAATACTGCCACGACAGAAGAGATTTGTAGAAACTCATAACCACCTGCCAAATCACAACTCATGGAGTCTCTCCTCCCGACAAGAACCATTACCTCATTCTGGACTGAATATCGATGTTTATTCTTTAATGTGCCTTACATAAATCTGATCGCACTGATCCCAGGTCCAATAAATCTCATCTCACCCAGTATAAGCTGTTCCGGCAATAAGCTACCACAAACACTGCCAAAGGTCTCATATGATGCCACCATATGACAACAATCCACAAACTCGAATGTGGTACATAAGGAAAATGAACTCTGGAAAGAACTACTCAACCCACGTAACTAATTAAACAACCGAAAAGGTGTCATGAATCCTTCTCAGAAAATGCGGGACAAAACACACAGGAATATATATAGGGAACTATGCTCAACATCACACTATTGCGGCGTGCAACCCGATCCAACCATGATACCCGTGGTGGCGTGCCACCCGATCCAAAAAACATACCCATGGCGGCGTGCCACCTGCTACTCACATAATAATCTAAAGAAGACACACGTCAAGTCATAACGCTTATACACATGAAATGCCCGATTATCAACCCCCCACGCATGCCAAGTGCATAATACAAATTCCTGGGGAGACGGACATCGCCATACGCTATGAAACTCAAGCACAACTAAGGTACGATATATGATCTGCATCTCGAGAGCCATCCTTCTCACATAACATCACAGCTACGCGTGACCTCAACACATATGTGAAAAATCAAGTTGTCTCACCACCCACGTGGCACCATAGAGTAATACATGAAATAGCTAGCAACGAAATAATCATCCAATGCTCGAATAATCCTCCATAAGGAATGCTATGCTGAATAAATACACCCAGACTGGTGTAGATTACACATCCACATCTGGACCAAACAACTAACCTCAATCCAATTCTGCTCATACCATGCTTGGGCAAATACCCTCTCAAGGATCCACAATGACCTTTTTCCTATGACACACAAGGATAGCTGTCGAATCCGGAACAAACTTCCCCAATTCACAACCAACTGAACAGAGCGCCTTTCATGCCTAAACTCTCACATTAGTGTTAGTACCAAATCTCCATACTTGGTTTCAATCTTTAATCAATCAAGTGACTACATGTCACACTTATACAATCTTCCCGTGGGATACGCTCCCATGAACTTCCGCACCAGGTAACAAGTCTGCACATTCATACCACCGGCCATACTAATGCTCTAAAGCAAATCAAGAAGCCGCAAATCAGTAGACATAGCCTCTTACACAGGATGCCGATCTCAGGTGACGCTAAAGACAATACCAGCTTACTCTAAACCTCTGAATTCTTCCCTGATCATCCGAGCTCGTGATATTCTTGTCAACACCGAACTGCAACCTTGATCCTCAGCTTCCAACTTCCCATGCCGCTTACTGCACCTAATATACCAATATATGAGAGTACTGGAATTCCATAATAACCCCTGATCCACTAATAGAATAAACACTTCATCATATAGAAACCTTTTACGTTAGCTCATTTCAGAAGAACCAATGCAACACGCAACTAAATTCCTTTACACAACAAAGCTATAAGAATCGAATACCTCCCAAATCAACCATGTTGTGGTGGTGCTCAAGCCCAAGTGTACAACCACAAACTACATGTATAACTTCATGTTGGAGAAACTGGTCACTGTCATAACCGTGCTAATTCAACCATTACCAACCAAGCCACTTCTTCTAATTTACTCGGGACTTGCCCTGGAAATAAGAATAGCTCCAATCAAAATGTCATGAACCCAAATCCGCACTCATCCTGAGTGACCTTATTTCACGAGACCACGTTGTCTCCAAAACCAACAAACCATCTCATATCCTCTTTATGCGCATATTCGCATCTTCAACTGGTGCACGCATTCTGAAAATTCCTCTATGAATCAGAAGTTACTTATTCCCTTCTTGTAATACTGTATCACATACCCAATGGTAACAATAAACATTCCAAGCCCCTTTTCATAATCCACTGCAAAAGGTCAATACTTAACCATACTACTAGATCGAAATTCTTAGTCGCCGCATTTTGAATTTTTGAACACACTAGAACCATTGTTGAGAGTCACCCGCTCTGACTTGTTCCCAATTATGATCAAACTCCAAGGCCTTGCTAGCACATGAACACCTTAAAGAAGCACTCGACTGACTCACTTTCCTTGTACATCAATCCTACAAGAAGCATAGAATCTGAGTCTTCCCAAAGCCTGAACATGAATCATTAAGGCCAATTGTAGCACCCATTCCTCAAATCCTTTGCTCAAATCGCCACTGATGTTTTCTTTCCTGAGTTGTAACAACCCACCAATATACCGATAACCAGTAACCTCACAAGTAGACAACTATGCAATCCAATCGTAGCGGTGAGGATCTCCCACTTAGCCTAAAGCTACCATAACAGGACCTGGAACCTACCAAGATTCCTTCTTCCTCACTGACATGACCTCACGCAATCGACCCGCCAAACTCCTCGAAATCTTCTTGTTAACCATTTCATGAACGCTCTGAATCACTAGCCACATTTACATATTCGACCTCTTACCGGATAGCCAGTAAAATTCTTCGTAGAAGCTTCATCAACCCCACACAACCGCTAACCTGCTCATAGGAGATATCCCACCTGTGGAAATTCCATGCCGGCCTCTTTCAATGACGCTGCACCGAGTACAATTACTATGAAACCAATAAACACTCCTGAGCCTGTGCTCATTCACCAGCTATACAAGTCCGTTCACTCCCCATTGACATCAACTAAAGGTGCGACGATACATTCCAATCCAAGTCATGTTGCCTCCCTCTTTATATTAAGCAACTCCCTCATGTCGTATCCAACCTTCCTCAGTAGTAGCCAATATTCCAAATTAGTCAGTAGTCCTAGTTACTGTCCACCATGAATCCCAAATCACACAAAACTTTCCCCAAGGTGTGTAGCTATCCTACGACAAAATCCATATGCTACTCTGCCACTCTCCCACATTGGTCAAACTCTCTCCTTTAGGCAACTACTCGACTTCTGTTTCTCATACTTGGCCTTCTAGAATTTTAACCACGGCAATACACCTCCCACATGTCCATCCTCATCCTTCGCTGCCCAGTTGTTTCCTTAAATCAAAATCTATCTCTGTAGCACTTGAACCAATCGATCGCTACCAACTTTAAACCTTTTTGAAGATCATCTTTCTCGAGCCATCAACACTAGAAACACCGATTCGATTCCGAAATTGCTACACCCCATTATTTTTGACAACCGCTTCTCCGGCACCATTTCACAATACCCTGCCCCGAAGGAGAATTGAAGAAGACCACAACACCATCGAACTTAACACATCCAATCCAGGACGATGCTACCAGATCATAGATGAAAATTCCACTGCGCTCGCAATACCCAATCTCATTACTCCAACAACCCAAACCTGAACGTTCGTAGTCCGATTGCCTTTCCTCTGCTGGAAATAGAATGTTGAACCTCTGAGTCATGCACTGAGAAACACCTCCTTTCAAGTCATTCATTTCCTCAACACATAAACAAGCACCCTACCATTACATCAACACGGTGCGATAACAACGTCTGAACATTATAGCAATCTGTGCGCAACCATGAAACCATTGAAAACACAGCTACTGAGCCGAAATGACAGAAAAACCTTTCTCAAGGAGATGATGATATCCCAATCAAATATGCAGGGATAAACATTCCGCATTACATCTGCAACACCATTAAAATTCCTCGATTCTAAATTTTGTACAAGCACTTTGCGTCGCACAAGATTGAAAAAGGAAGGAAATGAAGGCCTAAGCCTCAAAGGAATCAAATTGCACGATGAGGAATCAAGAAAAGAAGTGCTCCTAACAGTCCTGTAACCTCTCGAAGATAAGTAGATACGTCTTCGTACCGATCTTGTAACGACCCGGCCAGTTATTTCGAGAGTTTTAGCCTCGTTTCCCCATTTCTACCTCCTTTTGTGCTTTTCAGCTATATTATGTTATATCGAGTTAGTTATTTTGGGTCCGGAGTGATTTTCGAGTGGATTGAGACACTTAGTGTCTTATTTAGAAGCTTAAGTTGGAAAGGTCAACCTGACGTTGATTTATGTGTAAACGGTCTCGTATTTGAATTTTGATGATTCTGTTAGCTCCGTTAGGTGATTTTGGACTTAGGAGCACGTCCGGAATGTTATTTTGAGGTCCGTAGTGGAAGTAAGCTTGAATTGGCGAAAGGTGGAAATTTGGCGATTTTGGTCGGCAATGGAAAATTTGATATCGGGGTCGGAATGGATTTAAGGAAGTTGGAGTAGGTTCGTGGTGTCATTTATAATGTGTGTATAAAATTTGAGGTCATTCGGATGTGGTTTTGTTGGTTTTGGTATCTGTTGTCGAATTTGGATGTTTAGAAGTTCTTTGGCTTGAATCTGAGGGTAATTTGGTGTTTTGATGTTGTTTTGAGTGATTAGAAGGCTCGACTAAGTTTGTATGTTGTTATATGACTTGTTTGTATGGTTGGTTGAGGTCCCAAGGGGCTCGGGTTGATTGTGGGTGGTTAACGGATTGTTTGAAGTTGGAAAATGCAGCTGAAGCTGCTGCTACTGGTATTTCCGCACCTACGGAGGGGGAGCCGCAGGTGAGAGGTCGCAGGCGCGCATGGGATTTCGCAGGTGCAGACAGTGTTGAGGTAGGCTGGGTCCGCAGGTGCGTAGGAGAGGTCACATTTGTGAGTCCGCAGATGCGGATAGGTGCCCACAGAAGCGGAAGTGAGGAGGTCAGGCAGTAGCCGTAGGTGCGAGGTCTTTTCCGCACCTGCGTGGTCGCAGATGCGGATATGGAGAGTAGGTGCAAAGTTGGGGGTTTTAATGATTTTTCCGCAGGTGCGGAGGTTCTTGTGCAGATGCGGCACCGCATGTGCGCATATTTAGCCGCAGGTGCGAAAGACCTGGGCAGAAACTATAAATAGAACACTTCGCAAATTTTGGTTCATTTCCACCATTTTCAAATCGGTGTTTGGAGCCTTTGGAGTGACTTTGAAGGGAGATTCAAGGGTTTTCAGCGAGGTAAGTTACTTGGGCTCTAATACTCTTATCTATGGTATTTTCCCATTGTATTATCATCTAATTAGTGGAATTTAGGGATGAAAATAGGGGGTTAGGGCTGGGGATTTTGGAGAGTTTAATTTAAGGATTTGAGGGACCCAATGATGTCAGATTGTGATAAATTTTGTATGTATGGACTCGTGAGTTAATGGGATTTCAAATTTTGTAATTTTTGTTGAATTTCAAGACGTGGGCTCGAGGGCCGGGTGTGAGCCAATTTCGGGTTTTTGGTCTAAATTGGTAGTTTTCCTTGTGGAATTCATTTCTTTAGAATAAATTGATGATATTGTACTGATTGTGAATGAATTCAGAGTATTTGTAGGACGAATCGAGGGGAAAGATCATCGCAGAGTAGGGATTTGATCGGTTTGAGGTATGTAACGATTGAAAATCTTGACCTGAGGGTATGAAACCCCAAAATATTATATCATTTTACTATTTGGAGGTGGCGCACTTGCTATGTGTCGGGCGTGTGGGCGTTCACTATTGGGGATTGTTACTTGGTATGTCCCGCATCAACTGTAAAGTTGAATATTTTGTTGAAACTATATGATTCTAATGTGTTTTAGAAAGAATTTTTGTAAATCGGGTTGGATGCCATGTTTAGGCCTTATGCCAGTGTTATTTGGACCCTTAGTGGCCTATTCTTGCTATCCTCTCATTGTTTTTGATTGAAAATCTATACTCAGTCATGTTTATACATATTTACAGCATAACTCAGTCTCCATTACTCTATTTTGATGCATCATATAAATGTTGTTTGGGCTGAATACTTTGTTTTCTGAGAGCCCGAGAGGCTGGAGAGGTTTATGACTGAGTAAGGCCGAGGGCCTGATTTGTGAGGATATTTATAGGATCGAGATGCACGCCGCAGCATGTTTGATATGGGCTGAGGGCCTTATTGATTTATGCCATGATTGGCTTGATATAGCGCTTGGGTTGAAAGAGCCCCTCCGGAGTCTGTATATACCCCCAGTGAGTGCAGGTACCTACTGAGTGCGAGTACTGAGTGCCGAGTGCTGAGTGACTGGGAAGCATGTGTGATGCTGAGGTCTGACCGAGGGGCTGTATCCAAGTGATTGTGAGGTTTGCCTGATGGGCTGTATATGAGTGATGTTGCCCGAGGGGCTGATTATGATTTCATTATTTTTGCTCACCTTTGCATTAAACCTTTGTTTGAAAACTGTTGAAAGATATCTTTGAATGATTTTACTGGAGCTGGATTTAAAAGAGCTGATTTGATTTAAATTGTGGTTTTAAAAGCATGCTGTATTTTATTGAATTTTTGTGATATGAACTTTACTTGCATTATTGCTCATCACTATTTCTCAGTCTTTATTTACTGTTGTTATTTACTGAGTTGGCATACTCATGTTACTCCCTGCACATTGTGTGCAGATCCAGGCGTATCCGGACACGGTAGTGGCTGTTGACTATTCTGGTTGCAGATTTTCTCGGGGATAGCAAGGTTGTTGCATGATGATCGCGGCCCTGCTCTTCTCCCTCTTATCTTCCTTTAGTTGTATTTAGCTATTTTCCAGACTATGTTAGGCTCCATATTGTCAGAAAAATTGTAGTAGATGCTCATGACTAGTGACACCCCGCTGTCGGGCTTTTCTTTTCCGAACTTTTGTTTTGATTTGAACTCCTTTATGAAGGTTTTTATGTTAAATAGCCTTGAAATTATATTTTAAATGAAAATATCAGTTTGTTTTGGAAATGAGTCAGCTTTCCTAGTTCCACGATAGGCGCCATCATGATAGGGTTAGTTGGGCCGTGACAAGTTGGTATCAGAGCCTAGGTTACATAGGTCTTATGAGTCATGAGCGGGTTTAGTAGAGTCTTACGGATCGGTACGGAGACGTCTGTACCTATCTTCCAGAGGCTGCTGAACCATTAGAAAACTTTCACATTCTTGGATTCTTGTCGTGCGAATGTGTCTATTATGGTAACTAATCACTTGTTGTTTCATTCTCTCACAGATGGTGAGGACTCGTGCTATCGGTCAGGAGGGCCAACCACCCGTACGACCAGCCAGGGCCGCGAGAGGCCGAGGCCGTGGTTGAGGCCGTGGTAGGGGCAGAGGTGCAGCCCGCACAACAGCTGGGCCAGTACCTATAGATCAACCAGTTGCCCTAGGTCAGGATAAAATTCCAATTGTTGATGCACCAGCTCAGGCACATCCTATGCCTATTGTGATTTCGGGCCTTCAGAAGGTCTTAGCGGCTAAGATTCTGCCCGCAGCACCAGCCTTGTCAGGCGGTCTTTGTTGCGGCCACATCAGCCACTTCTTAGGTGGGGGGAGGTGCTCAGACTCCCACTACTCGCACACCAGAGCAGGGAGTATAGGGATTCCAGACACCGGGGGAACCACCAGCCCAGCCGGTTGTAGCTTCTCAGGACTCTGTGGTTCATGTTATGCCTGAGGATGAGCAGCGTAGATTGGATAGGTTTGGGAGACTCCAGCCTCCATCTTTCAGTGGTGTAGAGGGAGATGATGCACAGGGTTTCTTGGATAGGTGTCAGAGGATACTCCGTACCGCAGGTATTCTGGAGACCAGTGGAGTCTCGTTCACTACCTTTTATATCTCTGGGGATGCATTCAGTTGGTGGGAGGCTAACGAGAGGCGTAGACCGGTTGGCGCAGCACCCCTTACTTGGCAGCAGTTCTCCGTTCTCTTTCTGGAGAACTTTGTACCTCAGTCCCGCAGAGAGGAGTTGTGTAGACAGTTTGAGCAGCTTCGTCAGGGTGATATGTCTGTGACACAATATGAGATGCGATTCTCCGAGTTGGCCCGTCATACGATCTGGTTGGTTTCCACAGACCGAGAGAGGACCAAGAGGTTTATAGATGGCCTCAATTTTCAGCTTCAGTTGCTTATGACCAGAGAGTGTGTCCGGTGCTATGTTTGATGAGGTTGTCGACATTGCTCGATAGATTGAGATGGTTCATGGTCAGAAGAGGGTTGAAAGGGAGGCCAAGAGGCCTCGTGGTCAGGGTGGATTTAGTGATGCTCCTCATGGGGGTCAGTTCCAGCATAGCAGAGGCCGTTCATTCAGGCATGCTCAATCAGCTCGCCCAGTTCACCATGGTGCATCATCGGGCCATGGTTCTCAGAGTTCTCATCATGGCCACTCTTCACTTAGTGCCCTCCAAGCTCAGAGTTCGTCTCGTGCTCCATCAGTTCAGTGCTCCTCCATGCCAGGTTCTTCTACCAGTTATCCCGGTACTAGGGGTTCCCATCAGTCCCCGTCTCCACCACCAGGGGGTTGTTTTGAGTATGGGGAGTTTGGTCATATGTGGAGGCAGTGTCCTCGTCGTCATGGGGGTCCACCTCAACAGAGGAGTCATCCATCGACTTCATCACCAGTTACTTCACCATCCGCCCAGCCAGCTAGGGGTGGAGGTCAGTCAGCTAGGGGTTTCCCTAGAGGGGGAGGTCGATCAGGTGGTGATCAGGCCCATTTCTATGCCCTCCCTGCCAGACCAGATGCCATTGCTTCATTTGCTGTTATTACTGGTATTGTTTCAGTTTGCCACAGAGATGCCTCGGTATTAGTTGACCCTAGTTACGCATATTCATATGTTTCCACATACTTTGCTCATTTTCTAAATGTGCCCCATGACTCTTTAGTTTCATCTGTTCATGTATCTACTCCTGTGGGCGATACTATTATTCTGGACCGCGTATATCGGTCATGTGTGGTGACTATTGGGGGTCTGGAGACCCGAGTGGACCTTTTGCTGCTCAGTATAGTTGACTTCGATGTTATATTAGGTATGGATTCATTATCTCCATGCCATGTTGTTCTAGATTGTCACGCTAAGACTGTGCTGTTGACTATGCCGGGATTTCCGAGGGTTGAGTGGAGCGGTTCTGTAGATTATGTACCAAGTAGGGTTATTTCATATGTGAAGGCTCAACGTATGGTTGAGAAGGGTTGCCTGTCTTATTTGGCTTTTGTGAGGGATGCTAGTGCAGAAACTCCTACCATTGATTGTGTTCCGGTGGTATGTGATTTTTTGGATATGTTTCCTACAGACCTTCCGGGCATGCCGCATGACATGGATATTGACTTTGGTATTGATTTGGTGTCGGGCACTCAGCCCATTTATATTCCATCGTGTCGTATGGCACCGACGGAGCTAAAGGAGTTGAAAGAACAACTTCAGGAACTCCTTAGTAAGGGGTTTATTCGGCCTAGTGTGTCATGTTGGGGTGCGCCGGTTCTATTTGTGAAGAAGAAGGATTGTTCCATATGGATGTGCATTGATTACAAGTAGTTGAACAAGGTCACAGTCAAGAACAAGTACCCCTTGCCTCGTATTGATGATTTATTTGACCAGCTTCAGGGAGCGAGGGTGTTCTCCAAGATTGATTTGAGGTTCGAGTATCACCAGCTGAAGATTCAGGATACGAATATTCTTAAGACAAGTTTCAGGACCCGATATGGCCATTATGAGTTCTTAGTGATGTCTTTTGGGCTAACCAATGCCCCAACAGCGTTCATGCATTTGATGAACATTGTATTCCACCCCTATTTGGACTCATTCGTTATTGTATTCATTGATGACATCCTGGTGTACTCTCATAGCCAGGAGGAGCATGCTAAGCATCTGAGGATTGTATTACAGAGATTGAGGGAGGAGAAGCTTTATGCAAAGTTCTATGAGTGTGAGTTTTGGCTCGGTTAAGTAGCATTCTTGGGGCACGTGGTGTCCAGTGAGGGTATTCAGGTGGATTCGAAGAAGATAGAGGCAGTGTAGAGTTGGCCTAGACCGTCCTCAACCACGTAGATTAGGAGCTTCCTTGGTTTGGCGGGTTATTACCGTTGCTTTGTGGAGGGATTTTCATCTATTGCATCTCCCTTGACCAAATTGACCCAAAAGGGTGCCCCATTCAGGTGGTCGGATGAGTGGGAGGGGAGCTTTCAGAAGCTCAAGACTGCCTTGACCACAACTCCAGTGTTAGTTCTACTATTAGCTTCAGGTTCATGTATCGTGTATTGTGATGCCTCGAGGATAGGCATTGGATGTGTTTTGATGCAGGAGGGTAGGGTGATTGCCTATGCCTCTCGCCAGTTGAAGACCCATGAGAAGAACTATCCTATCCATCATCTTGAGTTAGCAGTTATTGTTCACGCCTTGAAGATTTGGCGTCATTATCTGTGAGGGGTTCATTGTGAGATCTATACTGATCACCAGTGTTTGCAGCATCTCTTTAAGCAGAAGGATCATAATTTGCGTCAGCGTAGATGGTTAGAGCTTCTCAAGGACTATGATATCACTATTTGGTACCATCCGGGGAAGGCCAATGTCGTGGCCGATGCCTTGAGTCGCCAGGCGGAGAGTTTGGGGAGTTTAGCGTATCTCTCAGTAGCAGAGAGACCCTTGGCATTGGATGTTCAGTCCCTACAAGGCCAGCTTATCAAATTTTATATTTTGGAGCCGAGTCGAATATTGGCTTGTGTGGTCTCCAGGTCTTCTCTTTATAACAGTGTCTGGGAGCGTCAGTATGATGACTCCCACCTGCTCGTTTTTCAGGACAGGCTTCAGCGAGGTGATGCTAGTGTAGATGGGCTTAGGAAGTTGATTCTTGAGGAGGCCCACATCTCGCGGTATTACATCCATCCGGGTGCCGCGAAGATGTACTAGGATTTGAGGCAGCACTATTATTGGAGGCGGATGAAGAAGGATATAGTTGGGTTGGTGGCTTGGTATCTCAACCGTCCGCAGGTTAAGTATGAACATCAGAGATCGGGTGGCTTTCTTCAGAGGTTAGAGATCCCATAGTGGAAGTGGGAGCAGATCACCATGGATTTCGTAGTTGGGCACCCATGGACTTCGAGGAAGTTCGATGCTATTTGGGTGATTGTGGATCGGCTGAACAAGTTCGCGCACTTCATTCCAGTTGGTACTACATACACTTCACAATGGTTGGCTGAGATTTATATCCGAGAGGTTGTTCGCCTGCATGGTGTTCTAGTTTCCATCATTTTAGATAGGGGTACTCAGTTTACATCGTAATTTTGGAGGGTCGTGCAGAGAGAGTTGGATACTCAGGTTGAGTTGAGCACAAATTTTCACCCTCAGACGGACAGGCAGTCCAAGCGCACTATTCATATATTGGAGGACATGTTGCACACTTATTTCATTGACTTTGGTGGTTCATGGGACCAGTTTTTTCCGCTCACGGAGTTTGCATATAACAACAGTTACTAGTCGAGTATTCAGATGTCTCTGCATAAGGCTTTATATGGGAGGAGGTGTAGATCTCTGATAGGATGGTTTCAGCCGGGTGAGGCTAGGCTCTTGGGTACATACTTGGTCCAGGATACATTAGATAAGGCAAAATTAATTCAGGAGCGACTTCGCACGGCGCAGTCTAGGCAGAAGAGCTACGTGGACAGGAATGTCCGTGATTTATTGTTTATGGTTGGAGAGAAGGTTTTGCTGAAGGTATCACACATAAAGGGTGTTATGAGTTTTGGGAAGAGGGGAAAGTTGAGCCCCCAGTTCATTGGGCCTTTTAAGGTGCTTCAGAGGATAGGGGAGGTGGCTTATAAGTTTGCCTTGCCACCCAGCTTGTAGGGTGTGCACCCAGTGTTTCATGTTTCCATACTTTGAAAGTATGTTGGCGATCCGTCCTATGTTTTAGACTTCAGCACGGTTCAGTTGGAGGGTGATATCACTTATGATGTGGAGCCGGTGGCCATTTTGGATCGGCAGGTTTGGAAGTTTAGGTCAAAGGATATAGCTTTAGTGAAGGTGTAGTGGAGAAGTCAGCCTATGGAGGAGGACACTTGGGAGACCGAGCGAGAGATGCGAAGAAGATATCCACACCTATTTTAGACTCCAGGTATGTTTCTAGACAACGGTTGTTTAAGAGGGGGATGATGTAACGACTCGGCCGGTCGTTTCGAGAGTTATAGCCCATTTCCACCATTTCTACCTCCTTTTGTGCCTTTCAGATATATTATGTTATATCAAGTTAGTTGGTTTGGGTCCGGAGTGGTTTCGAAGTGTATTGAGACACTTAGTCTCTTATTTAGAAGCTTAAGTTGGAAAAGTCAACCGGACGTTGACTTATGTGTAAACGGTCTCGGATTCGAATTTTGATGATTTTGTTAGCTCCGTTAGGTGATTTTGGACTTAGGAGCGCGTCCGGAATGTGATTTGGAAGTCCGTAGTGGAAGTAGGCTTGAATTGGCAAAAGTTGGAAATTTGGCGATATCGGTCAGCAGTGGAAAATTTGATATCGGGGTCGGAATGGATTTTCGGAAGTTAGATTCAGTTCGTGGTGTCATTTGTGACATGTGTGTAAAATGTGAGGTCATTCGGACGTGGTTTGGTTGGTTTTGGCATCGGTTGTCGAATTTGGAAGTTTAAAAGTTCTTAGGCTTGGATCGGAAGGTAATTTGGTATTTCGATGTTGTTTTAAGTAATTCGAAGGTTCGACTAAGTTTGTATGTTGTTATATGACTTATTGGTATGGTTGGTTGAGGTCCCAGGTGTGAGTGAGGAGCCACAGGTGCGAGGTCCCAGGTGCGCGTGGGAGTTCGCAGGTGCGGACAGTGTTGAGGTAGGCTGGGTCCGCAAGTGCGTAGGAGAGATCGCATCTGCGAGTCTGCATATGCGGATAGGTGCCCGCAGAAGCGGAAGTGAGGAGGTCAGGAAGTAGCCACAAATGCGAGGTCTTTTCTGCACTTGCGTGGTTACAGATGCGGATATGGAGTGCAGGTAAGAAGTTGGGGGGTTTAATAATTTTTCCATAGGTGCGCATATATAGCCGCAGGTGCGAAAGACCTGGGCAGAAACTATAAATAGAACAGTTCGCGAATTTTGGTTCATTTCCACCATTTGCAAGTCGGTTTTGGGAGCCTTTGGAGTGATTTTGAAGGGAGATTCAAGGGTTTTCAGTAAGGTAAGTTCCTTGGGCTCTAATACTCCTATCTATGGTGTTTTCCCATTGTATTATCACCTAATTAGTGGAATTTAGGGGTGAAAATAGGGGGTTAAGGCTTTGGATTTTGGAGATTTTATTTTACGGATTTGAGGGACCAAATGATGTCGGATTTTGATAAATTTGTATGTATGGACTCGTGAGTGAATGGGCTTTCAAGTTTTGTAATTTTTGTCAGATTTTGAGACGTGGGCCCGAGGGCCAGGTTTGAGCCAATTTCGGGGTTTTGGTCTATATTGGTAGTATTTCTTGTGAAATTCATTCCTTTAGCATAAATTGATGGTATTGTACTGATTGTGAATAGATTCAGAGCATTTGGAGGCCGAATCGAGGGGCAAGAGCATCGTGGAGTAGGGATTTGATCGGTTTGAGGTAAGTAACGATTGTAAATCGGGTCCTGAGGGTATGAAACCCCGGAATTTTGTATCATTTTACTATTTAGAGGTGGCGCACTTGTTAGGTGACAAGCGTGTAGGCGTGCACCGTTAGGGATTATGACTTGGTCCGCCCTGTATCAACTGTAAAGTTGAATATTTTGTTGAAACTATATGATTCTTATGTGTTTTAGAAAGAGTTTCTATAAATCAGGCTGGATGCCATGTTTGGGCCTTATGCCAGTATTGTTCGGACCCTTAGAGGTATTTTCTTGCTAACCTCTCATTGTTTTGGATTGAAAACCTATACTCAGTCATATTTATACATATTTACAGCATAACTCAGCCTCTATTACTCTATTTTGATGCATCATATAAATGTTGTTTGGGCTGAATACTTTGTTTTCTCAGAGCCCGAGAGGCTGGAAGGATTTATGATTGAGTGAGGCCGAGGGCTACATACCGCAACATGTTTGATATAGGCTGAGGGTCTCATTGATTTATGCCATGATTGGCTTGATATAGCGCTTGGGCTGAAAGATCCCCTCCGGAGTTTGTACACACCCCGAATGAGCGTAGGTACCTACTAAGTGCTAGTGCCGAGTATTGAGTGACTGGGAGGCATGAGTGATGGTGAGGTCTGCCCGAGGGGTTGTAAAGGAGTGATCGTGAGGTTTTCCCGAGGGGTTGTATACGAGTGAT
>AWOL01S0105321.1:0-25814 GCA_000715115.1 Nicotiana otophora | reverse complement strand
GAGCCGAGGGTCTTTCGGAAACAGCCTCTCTACTCCTTCGGGGTAGGGGTAAGGTCTGCGTACATACTACCCTCCCCAGACCCCATTAATGGGATTCTACTGGGTTGTTGTTGTTGTTGTTGTTGTTGTTAAAGAGTGGCAAGAACCTGATGGAGGCAATTCGCATGATCATTGTGTTTGCATCATACAAAGGCTGCAAATTGTACCAAATGGATGTAAAGATTGCATTATATCTAATGGATGTGAAAGTGCCTTCCTGAATGGGTATTTGAAGGATGAGATGTTTGTCCGACAACCTCCATGATTTGAAAGTCATGATTTTTTAGATTATGTGTACAAGTTGGACAAGGCACTGTATGGGTTAAAATAGGCTCCAAGGGTATGGTATAAAAGACTGTAAACTTTCTCTTAGAGAACGGGTTCGCATGAGGAAAAATTGATAATACACTATTTTTGTTAAAGAGTAGCAAGAACATGTTGATAGTGCAAATATATGCTGATGACATCATCTTTGGAGCCACGAGTGAATCTCTTTGCAATGGATTTGCTGAACTCATGGGAAGTGAATTTGAAGTACACCAACAGAAGTACATCAAGGAGTTACTCAAAAGGTTTGATATGGATAATGCTAAAATAATTAATACTCCTATTGTTACTGCAACCAGGCTGGACATGGATGAATCTGGTACACTTGTTGATGAAAAGAAGTACAAAAGTAAGATTGATTCCTTGATCTACTTGACTGCAAGTAGACCTGACATTGTGTACAGTGTGGGGTTGTGTGCAAGATTCTACTATAGTACAAAATAATAGCATTTGAAGGCCGTTAAAATAATCTTGAGATATCTCAAGGGTACTCAAGACTTGGTTTTTCAGTATCCAATAGGAGACTCCTTTGAATTGATTGAATAAGAAGATGTTGACTATGCTGGATATTTGGTAGACAGGAAGAGCACATCAGGCATGGCTCATTTTTTTGGATCATGTCTAATCTCATGGGCTTCTAAGAAAAACTATTTTGCGGCCTTATCAACTGCTAAAGATGAGTATGTAGTTGTTGCATCATGTTGTGCTCAACTGTTATGGATCAAACAATAACTGGAGGACTATGGATTGATGATTGAAAATGACCCCATATTTTGTGAGAATACAAGTGCAATAAATATATCCAAGAACCCGATCCACCACAAGAGAACCAAATACATTAATGTGTGGCACCACTTCCTGAGAGACAATGCTAAAAAGGTCATATAACTATGGAGCTTTGCAAGACAGAAGATCAAATTGCTAACATTTTTACCAAAGCTTTAACATTTTCACCAAAGCTTTAAGGAGGGATAACTTTGAAAGAAACCGCTTGGAGCTTGATTTAATTACGATGGACTAAGACACTCTTGTTACTTATTGACTTCTACGATGATACAAATTCTATGACATGGATGAGTAATCTAATGACAAAGGTTTGGACTAGAAAAGGTTTCACACTCAACATTGAGGAAATAAGTCAAAGAACTTGGTTCTTTGACACCTAGGTATGTACCCCTTCTCAAATTGATTGTTGTACTTAATTGTTAAATTGTCACGTCATTAAACCAGGTTCTCATCGATTTTGTTATACTCCATAAACCAGTTTCAATAGTTGATCAGGTTCCAAAATCATTTAAAGGGAGAAGAGGTATAAGACAGGGGGGACCTATGTCCCCTTATTTGTTTGTCATTACCATGGAGTATTTGCAAAGGGAACTTGCACAACTGGAAAAGAACAAAAACTTCAAATTCCATCCCAGGTGTAAAAAAATAGGAGTGATCCATATATGCTTGGCAGATGACCTATTGATGTTTTGTAAAGCTGATATTACATCTATCAGATTACTGCAACAAACATTACTCAAGTTCTCAAGCGCATATGGCCTCCAGGAAAATGCAGAAAATAGCTTTATATATTTAGCAGGCATCTCAAGAAGTCAAAAACAAGACATTACACAAGAACTGGAATGCACTGAAGGTAATCTACCATTTAGATACCTAGGTGTACCATTACCATCCAAGAAGTTGTCTATCATCCAATATTGGCCACTAGTAGAGAAGATTACACAAAGAATCAACTGTTGGACATTCAAATTGTTGTGATATGCTGGTAGGTTGCAACTGATCAAATCAGTCTTGTTTGGGGTACAGTCATATTGGTCACAGATCTTTCTGCTACCTAAAACGTTATTGAAAATGATAGAAGCCATTTTTAGATCCTTCTTATGATCTGGCACATCTAACATCAACCAAAAAGCACTAGTTGCTTGGGATAGAGTATGCTGGCCACAAGCTGCAGGGGCCTTAATGTAATGAATCTATACTATTGGAACAAAGCAGCAGTTGCAAAACACCTGTGGGAAGTAGCTATGAAGAAGGACTGTTTATGGATTCGATGGATTCATACCTTTTATATAAGGAACAAGACAGTGGAGAATGCTCCAATACCCAAGAATGCAGCCTGGGTAGCTAGGAAAATACTGCATACAAGGAAATTTATTACTGAGATACAAGGTATTCAAGGGGATTTGACTAGTAGACTTATCCAGCTACAACAAGGTTAAGTCTTTAGTGTAAGCAAGTTGTATCACATTCAATTCCCTCATCTTCAAAAGGTACCTTGGAAGAGTATAACCATGCAACCAAACCTACACCCTAGGTACAAGTTCATACTTTAGTTGGCACTGCCATAGTGGATAGATTGCTCAAATTTGGAATCCAAGTCCCCCAACAGTGTGTATTCTGTCAACACTCTAATGAACTATTTGAACACCTAAACTTTGAATGTCCAATAGTAAAAGGAATATGAACTAGGCTGCTTAATTGGCTAGGCCACCCTAGACCTATTCAGGATTGGCAAAGGGAACTACAATGGATAAACAAAGGTGCAAAGAAGAAATTTGGTCACTGGGCAATTGTAACTTGTGTGTTTGGTATGCTGATTTACACAATATGGAGGGAAAGAAATGTGATTAGATTTCAAGGGGGTATGCTCAAGAATGATAGCATTTGTAGAGAAATTGTGATGCATATACATACCAGAGAATGAACAATAGAGAATTGGCAAGGAGCACTGCAACAGCTGAATTATTTTCCATAAAATTCTTAGGCTTCTATCGCATGTAACTTCTTTTCTCCTTTCTGAAATGGTTTTAAGATGATGTAAATGGACCGTATACTAGATATAGAGATAGAACATCAGACTTGCTGTAACTAGAAGATAGGGATGTAGATGGTCAGCATCGACTTGATTTGTAAAGCTAATGTTTTTTAATGAATAGAATGTCACGATCCAAAATCCACCTAGTCGTTATGGCACCTAACCTAACCCGCCAGGTGAGCCAATTAATAACTATCCAATTTAAATGAGATTTATTAAGAGAAGAAATGATAATAAAACTGCTTTTATACAAGATTTTTCAAGGACTGACAGTACAAATCATGAGCTTTCTAAAATTAGAATTTACAAAGTTAGTATGATATAAAACTATCATCTCTTTAAAATGTACATAAACAGATTTTTATAAATCTAAGGCTACCATAAACAAGAGGTGGTATAACCGAAACACAGGTACATCTTCAAATCTAGCTCCCGTCGATCACAGCAACATCAGCATCCAACATCTGTACGCTTGGTGCAGAAGTGTAGTATGAGTACAACCGACACCATGTACTCAATAAGTAACAAACCTAACCTAGGTTGAAAGTAGTGACGAGCTGGAACACAGGTCGGGTTCCAACACCAATAGCCAACAACAGTTCATAACAACATAATGGATATAATAAAAGAAGTAGCTCTGAGATGAAATGCTCAGGTCATTCGCGTTTCCAGAAAATAGGCCTGCTTTTCAAATATATCAGTAAAAATTCAAATCCTTTACCGAAATCACCAAATTTATGAGTAAGTTTGAAAACTGTGATATTTTTCAAAAACTTTTCAACAACAGATAAGATGTTTCATTATCAATAGGCATGAGGAAAAATACATCTCTATGCCTACATATCAATATGCAGGTGAAATCATGAATGACACCAAAACCGGAGTGGCAGGACGAAATCCATCTCCATGCATGTATCTCAAGTATGCATGTCAAATGTAATGTATCTCAGTGATGATCTCATGTACTCACATTCTCATAGTGCTCGATCTCACTGACTCACACTTTCTACTCATCATGCTCAATCGCTCGACATGCTCAGTCACCCAGTACTGTATATGGAAAATTCAGCCCAGGAAAGATCCATCCCAAATATATATATATATATATATATATATATATATATCAATTGACAGTCAGTCGCTCAGTACTGTATAAGGTCAATCCAGCCCGAGGAAGATCCATCCCCAAATATAAATGCTTCTGTCAAGATCCAAGCCCAGGGAAGATCAATCCCTCAATATAATCAACTGCGCTCACGAGGAGTGTGTACAAACTCCCTAGGGGCTCTTTCAGCCAAAGCGCCTGCAATCTCTCTAGTCTCGCTGGCTCACAATGCCATGAAACTAGCCCAAAATTGATGATGTGATGTGTCAATATATAGCAACAGAGACTGAGATATGATAAGAAATGAATGAACATGACTGAGTATGAAATTGCTATGTAAGCAAATAACTAAACGTCAGAAATGACCTCAATGGGTCCTAACAGCATAAGCCTGTATCCTAGACATGGTTTCTAACATGGATCACAGCTCAATAGCTCTAGAACGTAGAGATTTCATGCTTACAGATAGGATCAGGTAACTATACAGTACAGAATAAATAACGAAGTCACAATTCACACGGTGCACGCCCACACGCCCGTTACCTAGCATGTACGTCACCTCAACACCAAACACATAACATGTAATTCAGGGTTTCATACCCTCAACATCAAGTTTAGAAGTGTTATTTACCTCGAACAAGCCAATTCCAATACCGAACAAGACAAGAGATGCTCCAAAAATTTCATCTCACGCGTACCGAACTTTGAACGGCTCGAAACTAGGCAAAAGCAACTCAAATACATCAATTAACGCCAAAGGGAACAAACCTAATCCATAAGGAGTGAATCTTTAATCAAAAGTCTAAAATCGACCCAAAAGTCCCACCCGGGCCCGCACCTAAAAACCGAAGAACTCATAAAATATGATAACCCATTCAATTATGAGTGCAACCATACTAGTTTCACTCAAATCTGACTCCGAATCGACATTCAAAACTCAAAAATGCACTCTTTAAAGCTTAAACCATAAAATTCATTTTTCCAAATCGATTCCGAATAATATGAAAACCAAAACCAATGATTTACATAAGTCATAATACATCATACGGAGCTACTCATGCCCATAAACTACCAAGCAAAGTGCAAACGCTAAAAACAGCCGGTCGGGTTGTTACATCCTCCCCCACTTAAACACACTTTCGTCCTCGAACATTCCAAGGGTTTTTCCAGAGCCATCAAACCGATATGTAACCTTACCATGCACATACCCTGGGGTGATCCCAGGTCACCCTATTCCATATAGGCCTGACAATGCGACATAACTTAATATCATAACTTCAACCTAAGCCCGTAAACCACAAAATCCAATTTCCAACATCAGGAATTTTCCAAAAGACCCGAACCTCGCATCTACACACTGTACAAGTGTAAACAAGCTTTATCAGGCCATAACCATAACCCATGATGTGATCACATGATATACTGCACAACTCAAATACTCATAGTAATAACTTCCGACCATAGTAGCTGCTCAAAACAAACGCGGTACTGATAATAAACCTCATATTAAACAAAACCTCATTCTAAAAGCTTCGTACACTGCCGATGATGAAAGAAACACGCAGAAACTCATAATCATTCATCAGCCCAACAAGTCATGGAGCTCCCTCTCCTTCGACAAGAACTATAGCCAATTTCTAAGTCGATCAACAACATTATCCTTCCAAATATACCGCAATCAGATCCGATAACACCCATTCTAAGTCCAACGACCTCTCCTTATCAAATACAAGATACTCTACTAACATGCACACCATTACCACTCAGAGCCACAAACCGTGCAATCTGTGCAATAATACGCAACAATTCAAATGTACTCAAACATAGAAAATGACTCCAATGAGAGAACCATCCCGCAAGCTCAACAAGTACTACCACGACCGCAATGTTACAAACCATCATACATAGTAGAACCAAGACACGTGAATCTAACACAAAAGATCATATCCTGACATAACCTAGTTGCAATGCGTGACCCTGTCCAGACACAGATCAATATGAAATACCTCAAACCACCATGCTCAAAATCAACAACTACATGCAATGCAACATTAAATACTCCAAGTGTATGACCATAACCACAGATTAGTAAATAGCACAATATACCACAGTCCGGAGAGAACATAACCAAGGCGCAATCAACCATTAGACCAATAAGTTATTCTAAAATCTTCGTACACTGCCGATGATGAAAGAAACACGTTGAAACTCATAATCATTCATCAGACCAACAAGTCATGGAGCTCCCTCTCCTTCGCCAAGAACTATAGCCAATTTCTAAGCCGATCATTAATATTATCCTTCCGAATATACCGCAATCAGATCTGATAGCACCCATTCTAGGTCCAACGACCTCACCTTATCAAATACAAGATACTCTACTGACATGCCATACCAATACTACTCATAGCCACAAACCGTGCAATCGGTGCACCAATACACAACAATGGAAATGTACTCAAACATAGAAAATGACTCCAATGAGGAAACATCTCGCAAGCTCAACAAGTATCACCACAACCGCAATGTTACAAACCATCTTAAATAGTAGATCCAAGATACATGAATCTAACACAAAGGATCATATCCTGACATAACCCAGCTGCAATATGTGACCCCGTCTAAACACGGGTCAATATGAAATACCTCAAGCCACCATGCTCAAAATCAACAACTACACGCAAGTCAATATTAAATACCCGAAGTGTATGACCATAACTACGGAGGAGTAAATAGCACAATATACCACAGTCCGGAGAGAACATATGTAAGGCCCCGCAAAATTTTGCAAAAGAAAAAAAATAATAATAATGTTTCGTGGTGCCGAATTGGTTTTACGTGTTGTGTATTATAGTAAGGCCTCGCAAGCTCGCCGCGGTTTGGACTTTTTAAGTTGAACAATGCACTAGAAAGTAAAGGAAACTTTTTGGCAGAAAAATTCGTATCTGGGTCCATTATGCGATCGCAGAATCACTCTGCGGACCGTATAATGGCCGTAGAGTGAGGCAGGTGAGGGTCAGTCTGGAAGCAATTATGCGATCGACTATGCAATCGCATAACTGTTCTTCAGTGCATTATGCGACCACATAACAGTTATGTGGGTCGTGTAGTGACCGCAGACATAGACAAATGTTTGGTCGTTTTGGTCAGCAATTATGCGACCGATATGCGGTCCGCATAGCGATTATGCGATCGCAGACCTTGTTCCGGAGCTTCCTTTTTGGGGTTTTGAAACCCGACCCTATTTCATTAAAACACATCCCATGGACCATTTTGATCATATTTTCTAATAGTTTTAGAGTGAGAGAGAGGGTCCTAGTGGGAGAAGTGATCTTCATCACATTGCTCTCCAATTCTCACTTAGAATCTTGAAGATTATCAAGAGAGGCACCTAGGTCTTCTTCCTAAGAGATTGAAGTGGCTAATATTCTGGAACATCTTAGAGTTTAAGGAGCTCAATTAAGGTATGTTGGCTAAACCCCATTCTTCTTAGAATCTAACCCCACGGTGATCATGTAATTGGAGTAAGACCTTGATCATTATAGAATTGGGGATTTCTAACGTGTTTATGTTGAATGATGTAAGTCCAATATTTATTCTAAATGCTTCATCATGATATCTTGTTATTGAGGATGTGTTCAAAAATGTGGAATATGTGTTAGAAATATTGAGACTTCATGTCAAGATCTAAATAAAGGTTTTTGTGCCAAATGGTATGAAAAGCCTCTAGGTACCTAAGGTTCCTAAATTTGCTCATATGTGAATTTAATGTCTTGAATGAGAAGCCTTATTGTTGTTGATAATGATATTGAATGTGGAAAAGGGGTCTGGACCTATGAAATACGGCCAAGTGCCAAGAATGGCTTCGTAATTATTAAGAAGTATGATGTGAGATGATTGACTAATGAAATTGTGGTAATGTCTCAAATGCGATGTCCTAGCCGATCGGGCCGAGATCTAACTCTGTGTATGAATATGGTGGTATTGTGGATGAAATTGTGGTAATGTCTCAAATGAGATGTCCTAGCCGATCGGGCCGTGATCGGACGCCATGCCACACACATGGTGGTACTGTGTTGGAAAGTTATAATGAAATGGTGGTAATATTTCAGATGAGGCGGCCTAGCCGATCAGGCCAAGATTGGACTCCGTGTAAGAATGTGGAGGTATTGTGAATTGTGGAACATCGGTACTAAAGGTCACCCAGCCTAGTAATATGAAAATTGTCTTGAAAATGTATATGATCCTTAACTTGTTATTTTACTATTATTTGAAGCCCTTATTGAATTCTTGACGGTTCCACTTGTATTATTATTCATTCTATTGAGTTGGTGTTTAGCTATACATACTAGTGCTATTCGACGGTACTAACATCCCTTTTGCCAGGGGCGCTGCATCTTTAAAATGGATGCAAGTGGTTACGTAACAAACAGTGCAGATCACAGATAGTGCTGCATCTTCTTCTCAGCGGACTCGGTGAGCCCCATAACATTCTGGGGTCATATATTGTACCTTTTGTTTATATTATGGTCACTTTTTGAGGTATAGACGGGACCTTGTTGCCGGCACTATCTTAAGTCTCTTTTGTATCTGTAGAGGCTCCGTAGACACTATGTGGGTTGTATATGGGTGTTGGAAATGTTAAACTGTGGATGATCACTTGTTCCCCTTGAACTATAAGAAATATTTATTTTTAGACTTAGGGCCCAATGACTAATGAAATGATTTAGGCTTGTATGAATGAGATTCCTACTGTATAATTAATGAAATCATATCTTTTCTTGATTATGGGTTAATTGGGTAGAAAGCATCTAACATGCTTTCTCGGCCGGGTTCACTCAGTTGAGCGTCGGTCGCGCTTCCCGAGGTTGGGGCGTGATAAACTTGGTATCAGAGCCTAAGGTTCTAAAGTGTCCTAGGATGTCTCGAAGCCGTGTCCGGTAGAGTCCTTCTTATCGGTGTGTTGTCAACCACATCTATAAGTTGGAGGCTACTTGGACATGTAGGAATAGTACCCTTCTTTGATATTTTGGATCGTGCGATGAAACTAATTGTGCAACTGTTCCTCCTCTAACTCGGGCATTCCTTTAACTTTCAGTATATGGCACCTAATAAGAGAGCAAGAACTGGCGAAGGAGCCAACACCGCCTTAGGAGTGATAGTTGACCCTTTATTTGATGATGCGGGTTAACACCCGAGGGGTGAGGATAATTCCCCGACTGCTACACTACTTGATTCCACTATAACGGCCCAGGCTACACCAGTTCCTACACCTACTGAGGGTGCGATGGTTCCTCCACCTGATATTTTGATTCAACCTCCAGCCCCAGCTTCCGGCTCTAGTATTTCTGATGGGGATCCTAGGGGAGCTATTCAGATGCTGACTTAGATAGTGGCTTCTCAGGCCCAAAGGTCGAATGTTGCACCTACATCTTCTAGCCAGCAAGGGGATTCTACTAATTCTAGGGTGAACAGATTTCTGCAGTTGGATCCTATGGTGTTCATGGGTGCTAATTTCGAGGAGGACCCATAGGTCTTCAGTGATGAGATGCATAAGACTCTCAAGGTTATGCGCGCTACTGAGATGGAGGGACTGGAGTTGGCCTCCTACCACCTGAAAGGGGTGGCATATTCATGGTTTGAGCTGTGGGAGGACTCTCGGGAGGAGGGGAACCCTCCAACGAAATGGAGTGAGTTTGCTGATGCCTTTTATAGACCATTTCTTTCCTGCCGAGACTAGGGTAGCCCGTGCCATAAAATTTGAGAATCTTAAGTAAGGGAGTAGGAGTGTGTGGGAGTATCACATGGAGTTTACGCGCCTGTCAAAATATGACATTCTCATATTGCATACTATGGAGGCTAGAGTGCGCTGGTTTGTGCAGGGCCTTAGCCCCTTGGTTATCAATGAGGCTGCTACAACTGCCTTGAAGTCAGACATGAACTATGGGAAAATGGTAGCATTTGCTCAAGCTATAGAGGACCGCAAATTGAAGAACATGAGGGAGCGAGAGAGTACCAGCAAGGCCGGTCCGCGGGCAACTTTGAGGAGTCATTTTGTGGGGGAAGATCAGCTTTCAAGGAAGGCTCATCAAGGCCAACCAAATCTCATGCTCAGTCTTCAGCCAGTGCACCACCAATAGAGCACAGTCAGCAGCCGGGGAGTCGCTTCAGGCCCAATCAGGGAAGCAGGGGACCCTACCATCAGGGCCAATCAGGAGGGAGATTCTCGCATCATTGGAGGGCTCCATGCCCCAGGTGTGGGAAGATGCACTCAGGGATCTGCTATATGGACTTACCTATATGTTACGGGTGTGGATTGAGGGGTTATATTTAGAGGGAGTGTCGTTCATCCTGCCAGGGTGCGGGCAGGGGCACAGCACAACCATCCAGTTCTGCAACTACTACATCTTCAGCACCCCTCCAGCTCGTGGCCCTCCATCACCAGTAGGGCGTGGTGCAGCTAGGGGTAATGCACCGAGTTCAGGAGGACCCAGCCGTTTCTATGCCATGGGTGGTCATCGGAATACAGAGGCTTCTCCAGATATTGTCATAGGTATATTGACTGTCCAAACTCATGATGTATATGCTCTTATTGATCCCGGTTCCACCTTGTCCTATGTTACCCCTTATGTTGCTATGGAATTCGGGATAGAACCAGAACAGCTTCCTGAGCCGTTCTCTGTATGTACTCCGGTTGGCGAGTCTATTGTGGTTGCACGAGTTTATAGGGGTTGTGTTGTCACGGTGTGTGGTCGGGACACCGTGGACGATCTCATTGAATTGGGGATGGTTGATTTTTATGTAATTATTGGGATAGATTGGCTTTATTCATGTTTTGCTAAGCTCGACTGCCGAACTAGAATTGTGAGGTTTGAATTTCCAAGTGAGCCAGTTGTGGACTGGAAGGGGGATAATATGGCGTCAAAGGGTAGGTTTATTTCTTACCTTAAGGCCAAGAAGATGATTAAATTGGGGTGTATTTACCATTTGGTCCGAGTTACGAACGCCACTACTGAGGCACCTACACTCGAATCTGTGCCAGTTGTGAATGAATTTCCAGAGGTCTTTCCTAATGAGCTCCCTGGGATTCCGCCAAATAGGGAGATTGATTTTGGGATTGATGTGATGCCAGGCATGAACCTATATCTATTCCGCCCTACAGAATGGCACCAGCAGAATTGAAGGAACTAAGGGAACAGTTGAAGGATTTGTTATAGAAGGGTTTCATCCTACCGAGTGTGTCTCAATAGGGCGCACCTGCTCTCTTTGTGAGAAAGAAACATGGATTACTGAGGATGTGCATTGACTACCGGTAGCTCAACAACATCACAATCAAAAAAAAATACCCACTACCAAGAATAGATGATTTGTTTGATCAGTTACAGGGTGCTAAATACTTCTCCAGAATTGATTTACGTTCCGGGTATCACCAATTGAAGATCAGGGAGCAGGATATTCCGAAAATAACTTTTAGGATCCGGTATGGGCATTTTGAATTTCTAGTGATGTCTTTTAGGTTAACAAATGCCCCAGCAGCTTTCATGGATCTTATGAATCGATTTTTCAATGCTTTCCTCGACTCCTTTGTGATAGTGTTCATTGACGATATTCTTGTGTATTCACGAGGTCGGGAGGACCATGCCGATCATCTCAGGGCAGTGTTGCAGAATCTTTATCAGCGCCAATTGTATGCGCAATTTTCAAAGTGTGATTTTTGGCTCGAATCTGTCACATTCTTGGGTCATGTTGCCTCTAGAGAAGGAATCAAGGTTGATCCTCAAAAGATTTCAGTAGTAAAGAATTGTCCTAGACCTACAATGCCCACCAAGATTTGCAGTTTCTTAGGCTTAGCAGGGTATTAAAAGAAGTTTGTGGAGGGGTTCTCTACTCTTGCCTCTCCATTGACTAAATTGACTCAGAAAGCAGTCAAGTTCCAATGGTCCGATGCTTGTGAAAGGAGCTTCCAGGAGTTGAAATCGAGATTGACTACAACGCCGGTGTTGACCTTGCCAGAGGGTACAGATGAATTTGTGGTATATTGTGATGCTTCAAGAATTGGGCATGGGTGTGTGTTAATGCAACATGGCCAGGTTATAGCATATGCTTCTAGGCAACTCAAGAATCATGAAAAGAATTATCCAACATATGACTTAGAACTTGCGACAGTGGTTTTTGCATTGACATTTTGGCGTCACTATTTGTATGGGGTCCATGTGGATGTATTCACAGACCACAAGAGTCTTTAATATATTTTCAAACAAAAGGAGCTGAATCAGAGGCAGAGAAGATGGCTTGAGTTACTCAAGGATTACGACATCGATATTATATATCACCCGAGGAAAGCCAATGTTGTGGCGGATGCTCTTAGCCGGAAATCTATGGGTAGTTTAGCACACTTGGAGGTATATCAAAGGCCATTAGCCAAGGAAGTCCATCGATTGGCTAGTTTAGGAGTTCATCTTACGGACTCTGGGGAAGGAGGGGTAATTGTGAAAAATAGGGTTGAATCATATCTTGTTGTGGAAGTCAAAGAGAAGCAATACGACGATCCATTTTTGGTGCAATTGAAGGAGGGAATATAAAAACATAAGACTATGGCTTTTACTCTTGGCATGGATGATGGTACACTAAGGTACCAAGGTCGACTATGTGTTCCGAATGTAGATGGTCTCCGGGAATAAATCATGACTGAGGCTCATGCTTCTAGGTATTCCGTGCATCCAGGTTCTACGAAGATGTATCACTACCTCAAAAAAGTCTATTGATGGAATGACATGAAAAGGAATGTCACGGACTTTGTGGCAAAGCGTCCGAACTATCAGCAAGTAAAGGCCAAACATCAACGGCCTAGTGGGATAGCACAGAGCATAGAAATTCCAATGTGGAAGTGGGAGATGATTAATATGGATTTTGTGGTAGGATTACCACGCACTATGCGCATGTTTGACTAAATTTGGGTGATCGTGGACCGACTCACAAAATTAGCACACTTCTTGCTAGTTAAATCTATCGACATAACGGAACAATATGCTCAGTTGTATATCAAGGAAATAGTCAGGCTATATGGCACTCCAATTTCTATAATTTCCGATCAAAAGGCTCAGATCACGGCCAATTGTTTGAGGACATTTCAGCATGGTTTGGGTATTCAAGTGAATCTTAGTACAACTTTCCATCCACAGACCGATAGGCAAGCAGAGCGGACTATTCAGACACTTGAGGACATGTTGCGTTCTTGTGTTCTTGATTTCAAGGGTAGTTGGGATGATTATTTGCCACTCATAGAGTTTGCTAATAACAACAGCTTTCATGCAAGTATCCAGATGGCACCATTTGAGGCATTATATGGTAGGAGATGTAGATCTCCTATTGGGTGGTTCGAGATTGGGGAAGCAGAGTCGATTGGGCCAGACCTTGTACATCAGGATATGGAAAAAGTTAAGATCATAAAGGAGCAGTTGAAAACTGCTCAGAGCCGTCAAAAATCCTATTCGGATGTTCGTCGCAGAGACTTAGAGTTCAAAGGAGATGATTGGGTATTCTTGAATATTTTCCCCCGCGAAGGGTATTATGCGGTTTGGGATAAAGGGGAAATTGAGTACGAGGTATGTCGGGCCGTACAAAATCATTCAGAGGATCGGTGAGGTGGCATACAAACTTGAGCTACCACCTGAGATATCATTAGCACACCCAGTGTTTCATGTGTCTATGTTGAAGAAAGTAGTTGGAGATCCGATACTCATTATTCCGGTTGAGACTATTGAGGTTAATGAGGAAATGACTTATGAAGAGATTCCAGTTTCTATTATTGATCGGTAAGTCCGAAAGTTGAGAAACAAAGAAATTGCATCCGTGAAATTGTTATGGCGAAACCAACAGATTGAAGAGGCTACTTGAGAGGCCGAGGAAGAAATGAAGAAAAAGTATCCTTATTTGTTTGAATAACTATATATTTATAAAGTTGTGATCTAGGAAAATTATAAGACTTACTTTTTATGAATTTTGTATCAATTGTATAATTGGCGTTAAGGGTGTTCCTTTCTGGTAATACATTACTTTTGAGGCCACAGTTGGTATTGTTTGTATTATGTTAGTCGTTAGATTATGCATATGCTTGTAAGATGTGTTTTTGGGGCTCTCTGACAGGTGGATAGGCCTAGTTACAAAGGAAACTCTGGCAAATTTTTTGGAAATTTAGGGAGTTAGTCAAATTTGGGGATGCTGGTGTGTGGTATGAAAACTGAGTTGCATAAGATGCTAATAACAGTTTTTTACCCTCATTCGAGGACGAATGATCCTAAGTGCGGGAGAATGTAAGGCCCCGTAAAATTTTGTAAAAGAAAAAAAAAATAATAATATTTCGTGGTGCCGAATTGGTTTTACGTGTTGTGTATTATAGTAAGCAAGCTCGCCGTGGGACGGACTTTTTGGGTTGAACAATGAACTGAAAAGTAAAGGAAACCTTTTGGCAGAAAAATGCATATTTGCGGTCCATTATGCGACCGCGGAATCACTCTGCGGACCACATAATGGCCGCAGAGTGAGGCAGGTGAGGGTCAGTCTGGAAGCAAATATGCGGTAGACTATGCGACCACATAACTGTTCTGCGGTGCATTATGTGACTGCTGAACAGTTATGTGGGGCGCATAGTGACCGTAGACACAGACAGATTTTTGGTCGTTTTGGTCAGCAATTATGCGATCCGCATATAGATTATGTGATCGCATATGAAATCGAAGGCCTTGTTCCGGAGCTACATTTTTGGGGGTTTTAAACTCGACACTATTTTGTTAAAACACATCCCATGGACCATTTTGATCATAGTTTCTGATATTTTTAGAGTGAGAGAGAGGGTCCTAGTGGGAGAAGTGATCTTCATCACATTGCTCTCCAATTCTCACTTAGAATCTTGAAGATTATCAAGAGAGGCACCTAGGTCTCTTCCTAAGAGATTGACATGGCTAATATTCCGGAACATCTTAGAGTTTAAGGAGCTCAATTAAGGTATGTTGGCTAAACCCCCTCTTCTTAGAATCGAACCCCATGATGAACATGTAATTGGAGTAAGCCCTTGATCATTATAGAATTGGCGATTTCTAATGTGTTTGTGTTGAAGGATGTAAGTCCAATATTTATTCTACATGCTTCATCATGTTATCTTGTTATTGAGGATATGTTCAAAAATGTGGAATATGTGTTAGAAATATTAAGACTTCATGTCAAGATCGAAATAAAGGTTATTGTGCCAAATAGTATGAAAAGCCTCTTTGTGCCTAAGGTTCCTAAAATTGCTCATATGTGAATTTAACGTCTTGAATGGGAAGCCTTATTGTTATTGATAATGATATTGAATGTGGAAAAGAAGTACGATGTGAGATGATTGACTAATGAAATTGTTGTAATGTCACAAATGAGATGGCCTAGCCGATCGGGCCGAGATCGGACTCCGTGTAAGAACACGGTGGTATTGTGGATGAAATCGTGGTAATGTCTCAAATGAGATGGCCTATCCGATCGGGCCGTGATTGGACACCATGCCTCACACATGGTGGTACTGTGTTGGAACGTTATAATGAAATTGTGGTAATATCTCAGATGAGGCGGCCTAGCCTATCATTGGACTTCGTGTAATAATACAGAGGTATTGTGAATTGTGCAACATCGGTACTAAAGGTCACCCAACCTAGTAATATGGCAATTGTCTTGAAAATGTATATGATCCTTAACTTGTTGTTTAACTATTATTTGAAACCCTTATTGAGTTCTTGACGGTTCCTCTTGTATTATTATTCATTCTATTGAGTTGGTGTTTAGCTATATATACTAGTGTTATTTGACGATACTAACGTCCCTTTTTCCGGGGGCGCTGCATCTTTAAATGGATGCAAGTGGTTATATAGCAGACAATGCGGATCACAAATAGTGTTGCATCCTCTTCTCAGCGGACTTGGTGAGCCCCATATCATTTCGGGGTCATGTATTGTACCTTTTGTTTATATTATGGTCACTTTTTGAGGTATAGTCGGGGCCTTGTTGTCGGCACCATCTTTACTCTCTTTTGCATCTTTAGAGGCTCCGTAGACACTATGTGGGTTGTATATGGGTGTTGGGAATGTTAAACAAATTATGTTGTGGATGATCACTTGTTCCCCTTGAACTATAAGAAATATGTATTTTTAGACTTAAGGGCGCAATGACTAATGAAACGATTTAGGCTTGTATGAATGAGATTCCTACTGTATAATTAATGAAATCATATTTTTTCTTGATCATGGGTTAATTGGGTAGAAAGTATCTAACAGGCTTGCTAGGCCGGGTTCACTTGGTTGAGTGCCGGTCGTGCTTCCCAAGGTTGGGGCGTGACAACATAACCAAGGCGCAATCAACCATTCGACACCCCAATAACCATCTCGCTCAAATCCCGCTACAAGAACCAATCAAAACAGCACCATGTGTGCTTATAACCAACAAATCACAACCCCTCTTAGCGGAGACGAGTAACACATAGATCATATCAGAGCACGAATAAGCTCCACTCTAACCGAATGGCACATCCCCCAGCAATAGCAGTACAAAGTCGACCAATCCGACCCGGTGTAGAATACACATCCTCATTGGGCCTACCAGTGGACCCCAAATCAACTCTGGTCATTAGCAAACAGATAAATAATCCTCTGAAACTCTACAATGACTGAATCATAAAGCATACTACCATCTGGATAGCTTCAGCCACACCTTCACATTCCACAACCATGAAACAATCTGTTTTTTGAGAACTCCTGGTCTCCAAGTCCATAGAACACATGAATCACCATATCCGATCCTAACTTCATCGCCTGAATGTCTAACACCTCTCTCATACACGATCACGCCATGTGAATTAATTCTAAAATTCTTCCGTGCCTTATAGAAAAATCTAAATATCAGCAGTCGATAAACCAGGCGAGTACCGTAATACCAATGAAGCATCCGTAAGTCAACACTCAGTGCACTTTCTGAAATGTGCACCCTTCTTAGGAATTACCAAGCATATATAACATTCATCTATATATCTGAAACTACCTATGCTGTCCAAAATTCATGACCTTCCCTCCAAATATGAACCATGACCTTGCACATGCAAAACTCAGTCCTACACAATACATCGCATCTATCATGCCATCTTATGAAATGTACGAGAATCTCATAATCAACTCTAAGTCACAAGAAAACTACATACCCGATCAGTCATAAACCTTCCATTTGACCTCGTCAAGGAGTAAATTACAATACGCAACATGTTCTTCACACCAGCAGGAAATATACACCTTGAACTATGGTAGAAACCATTGATAACACTTTGAAATCCATTTGCCCATAACCAAACCATCAGAACTGAGTCTCTCTAACTCAACCAAGCCACGCAGGTTGCCAAACCCAAGAGTATTGACACCAAAACACCTATAGAGCCTTACCACATCATAAGTACTTAAAGAACCGATCATATTTATTATCGTACTGATCCAACCTACTACCAAGCTGTCCCATTTCTCCGAGTTCCTTCCGAATTGCACTCAAGCTGTCACTTATCCTTGTTAGAACACCACGATCCACACCCAAAGCTCACCACAAGATATCCTAGCATAAAACCACACCACCCTAAGGCCCATAAGCCGATGTATTCCCTCTTAAGCACCCCAAAAGTACCACAATCGAGACACCCACTCTATAAAGACCTTCTGTGAATCTAAAGTCATTTCATGCACCTTCCTGATACTGAAATATAAAATCCATAATAATATATAAATACCGCAAGTCCCGACACCATCCGACTTAAATCTCATATTCTAGCCATATATAAACCTGCAAAATCCTCAATTGCAACATATAAATATTGAATTCATCAGAACTTTCTCGAGAGTCATTCACTCTGCTCAAATATCAATTGCACCGACCAAACAGGCTGAACGACATGTGCCCCATTTTCACAACAACACCCAAAGAAGTAATCCACACCTTTAAGAAACGGAGAAATTTCCTACTCCACGCGCACTACATCCTTCACGAATAACAACTCAATCATCCCATAGTTCCCATATATCCATAAGGTGTAACATAACCCGTATCCAGAAATTTCTTTACTCGAGTCATCCTTGATCTCAACCTCTGCAAGTCATAACCGATCCACAAGTATGCCCCAGACCAAAACCAATACAACACATAACCATGCAATCAAATCATTGATAGTAGACTCCCCCACTTAGCTCAATGCCAATAGAATAGAACATCTGATAACTCACCATACCCATACTATATTATTGCCATAATACCGCAGGGAGATTCAACTAAATCCTTCATAAGCTCACATAACACAAATCATATAGTACCTCAAATTATTTACTAAGCTCGCATACATCCACGTGACAATCAGGTCAACTTCCTCAACCAAGTTCAAATTCAAATGCCAACACATGTACACTTCTCGTAGAAAAGGAACTCTTCACACAACATTATAAGGATCACACCTCCGTAGATTACCCAGCAGGTGATAACCCACCTGCTTAGCCTTAAAATGGCATCTTGTTATACCCTTTCACAACCATGATTACTAAGCCATCACTAAATCTTCTTGAGTCTGAAGTCACAATAAGACATGAAAATCTACTTCGTTCTACAATTAAACAACATGAAAAATCTTTCAACATACTCATAACTCGAGACTATACGTCACATCGAGACGGAAATCCAGCACCCAATAGTCCTTCTCACACCCCAAGCAAACTCTTCTCGTCACATTCAAACCATTTGAACACACCCCGCAGTCACATCATACTCACCATATGGTCTCCTAACCACTTATCGAGCCACAAATTCCATTAATAGGGACACTACCGGACTTATAAGTCCAAAAGCACATGCTCACACAATCAAATTCCTCGTGCTCAAGCTACAGTCAAACCCTGGCCTCAAGTCCTCCAGACTAGCCCATCATCAGCACACCAAAATCACATCTCGCACCTCATCCATGGAAGCATAAGTCGGCGATGCACGGCTGATACCGAGCGCTCACATGCGCACATAAATATGTGGAGGAAATTCGAAGAGTTATGTTTCAAGCTGAATCAATGTTGCACGATAAGGAAAGAAAGATGGGAAGTTTATCCTAAATGACTTGTAGCCTCTCGAATATAGGTATGGATGTCATCATATCGATCCACAAGACTCTAATAAATACTTGCTCATGACTCGTAGAACCTATGAACCTAGAGCTCTGATACCAACTTGTCACGACCCAAAATCCACCTAGTCGTGATGGCACCTAACCCAACCCGTCGGGTAAGACAATTAACAATTACCCAATTTAAATGAGATTTATTAAGAAAAGAAATGATAATAAAATTGCTTTTATACAAGAATTTCCAAGGACTAGTATTACAAATCACGAGCTTCTAAGATTAGAATTTACAAAGCTCATATGAAATAAATACATCATATGTTTGAAATGTACATAAGAGATTTTTATAAATCTAAGGCTACCATGAACAAGAGGCAACTACAACTGGAACGCAGGTACATCTTCAAATCCAGCTCCCGTCGATCATAGCAACATCTGTATGCAAGGTGTAGAAGTGTAGTATGAGTTCAACCGACCCCATGTACTCAATAAGTAACAAACCTAACCTAGGTTGAAAGTAGTGACGAGCTGGAACACAGATCGGGTTCCAACACCAATAGCCAATAACAGTTCATAACAACATAATGGATATAATAAAAGAAGTAGCTCTGAGATGAAATGCTCAGCTCGTTCACGTTTCCAAAAAATAGGCCTGCTTTTCAAATATATCAGTAAAAACTCAAATCCTTTACCGAAATCACCAAATTTATGAGTAAGTTTGAAAACTGTGATATTTTTCAAAAACTTTTCAACAACAAATAAGATGTTTCATTATCAATAGGCATGAGAAAAAATACATCTCTATGCCTACATGTCAATATGTAGGTGAAATCATGAATGACACCAAAACTGGAGTGGCAGGAAGAAATCCATCTCCATGCATGTATCTCAAGTATGCATGTCAAATGCAATGTATCTCAGTGATGATCTCATGTACTCACATTCTCATAGTACTCGATCTCACTGACTCACACTTTTCACTCATCATGCTCAATCGCTCGACATGCTNGGCCTTAATTGTCGAACTTGAAAGCATGCCTACCTTCCTATGTTGAAATTACTGTAATTGAACTTTAATTGTGAAGCTCGTCACTACTTTCAGTTCTTTATTTAGTCTTGTTACTTACTGAGTTGGTTGTACTCACGCTACACCCTGCACTTCGTGTGCAGTTCCAGGTGTTTTCGGACACGGTGGGTGTTGATTTCATCACACAGTTGATCTTTTGGAGATTTCTAGGTAGCTGCCCGGCGTTTCGCAGACCTTGTCTCTCCATTCCTATCTTTTCGCTTATTGTATTTAGTTTCATACTATCATAGATAGTATTTTCCAGACTTGTGATGTATAGATGCTCATGTACTCTGTGACACCCCGATTGTTGGGAACTTCCGCATTGTGTTTTCGGGTTTCTATCCCGTTTATGAGAATTTTCATTATTTAAACTGCTTTAATTCATTTTCTGTTGAAAGTGTTGGAAATATTGTGGAATATCGCTTTGCCTAGTACCACATTAGGCGCCATCACGACAGGTTAGGATTTTGGGTCGTGACATCATAGCACCATAATTGAAGTGAAATTGTCTCTCGCCGTGATTTTATTATTCGGATATGTATTGTTGCTTGGTGAGGAAGAGAGAAAAGCATGAATGGTGTTGTCGTGCCTTATTTGTATTCATTGTCATATATTAAGAGATTTGAGAGTAAAATCATGAAGGGTGATGTCATACCGGTGAGTAAAAGTACGAAGGGTGATCGTGCTATTATATTCATGATATTACATGGTGAGGACGAGAGTAAAAGCACAAAGAGTGATGTCGTGCCATTCATCTTCATTTTATTGCCTTGTTTGGATTCCGGTTTTGGTGATTTACTTGGTTACATTGTTGTTTATTTTGGTGGACGTTATTTGGTGATTTCGTACTTGCAGTTTCCTTGATATCTCCCCTTTTGCATGTTCCCTCCCAGTTAATATCTTATCGTTCTACTTGTTATTTTGCTGATATATATGTATATATATATATATATATATATGTACAAGGTTTTTAGGTAGGTGTCTTGTCATAGCCTCGTCACTACCTCGTCGAGGTTAGGTTTGACACTTACAGAGTACATTGGGTCGGTTGTACTCATACTACACTTCTGCACTTCTTGTGCAGATATTGGTATCAATCCCAGTGGTGCTTAGAGGTGCGTCAGCTCGGATCATTTTCACTATGGAAACTCGAGGTAGATTTATTGGCGTTCGCAGACCTTGAAGTCCCCTTCCATTTCCTACCTTTACTGGTTATCTCTTTCGAACAGTTGTATTTATTTCAGACTATGTTTGTAGACTTCTAGTTGCTCATGTACTTGTGACTCCGGACTTCTAGGAGTAGTCAGTATCACGTTGCTTATATTCACACTGGGTTAACTTTGGAGTTTATTTCTCGTTTAGTATCATCACTTTGAATTAATTGTTAAAATTAGTTAATTTCTTTATTAACGTCGGCTTGACTAGCAAGTGGATGTTAGGCGCCATTACGGTCCCGAAGTTGGAAATTTCGGGTCATGACAGGTTTAGAATTGCATTATGTTTCATGTCTTGTTAATCTAGAACTTTCCCTGCGTGTGGAGCAAACCGAAATAACTAAATGTTGTTGAGTTTGTAGATGATATAGTCATTTTTTTTATTAGCCTATTAAGCCTTCTTGCCTACCGATGTGATGATTATCTGTAGCTATACCTTTTGTGTCTATAATATATTTTTTGGTACCCACATTACAAGTTGATACCTTTTTTGTTCATAATTGACTCAATGTTTTATCCTTTACTTTTGAAGGTACTTTAATTGCAAAAGATAAGCACTAGAAAGAGTAAGAAAAAAAGGGTATCTTTTGAGTGGAACTAAAGAAAGAAAGATGGATGCACATGTATAAGAACAATATCTTCACTAGCTAAGAAAAGAGTAATATATATATATATATATATATATATATATACACACACACACACCAACTGACAGTCAGTCGCTTAGTATTGTATAAGGTCAATTCATTCCGGGGAAGATCCATCCCCAAATATAAATGCTTCGGGCAAGATCCATGTCCAGGGAAGATCCATCTCTCAATATAATCAACTGCGCTCATTAGGGGTGTGTACAGACTCCGGAGGGGCTCCTTCAGCCCAAGCACCATAATAAGCCAGATCTTGTCATAAATACATATAACATGCTACAACGTGCATCCTGATTTCATAATATCACTCACAATCAGGCCCTCGGCCTCACTCAGTCATCAATCTCTCCAGTCTCTCGGGCTCACGATGCCATGCAACTAGCCCAAAAATGATGATATGATGTGTCAATATATAGCAACAGAGACTGAGATACGAATACACATGTAGCCTAGACATGGTTTCTAACATGGATCACACCTCAATAGCTCTAGAACGTAGAGATTTCATGGTTACAGATAAGATCAGGTAACTACACAGTACCACAGAAATAACAAAGTCACAATTCAAACGGTGCACGCCCACACGCCCGTCACCTAGCATGTGCGTCACTTCAACACCAAATATATATCACGTAATTCAGGGTTCCATACCCTCCGCACCAAGTTTAGAAGTGTTACTTACCTCCAACAAGCCAATTCCAATACCGAGCAAGCCAAGCGACCAAAAATGCCATCTCGCGCGTACCGATCTCTGAACGCCACGAAACTAGCCAAAAGCAACTCAAATACATCAATTAACGCCAAAGGGAACAAACCCAATCAATAAGGATCGAATCTTTAATCAAAAGCCCAAAATCTACCTAAACGTCCCACCCGGGGCCGCACTTGGAACCCGACTAAACTTACAAAATCCGACAATCCATTCAATTACGCGTCCAACCATACTAGTTTCACTCAAATCTGACTCCGAATCGACATTCAAATCCCAAAAACTTACTCTATGAAGCTTAAACCATGAAATTCATTCTTCCAAATCGATTTCGAATAACCTGAAAACCAAAACCGACGATTTACATAAGTCAAAATACATCATACAGAGGTACTCATGCCCGTAAACTACCGAGCGAAGTGCAAACGCTCAAAACGACAGGTCGGGTCGTTACATCGAAAGTCACTATTTGCCAAAAAAAGTTCTAATTGTCAGAATTTTAAATACACTTTAATTAAGGAAAAACTTTATTATGCAAACTCATAAATGTTGGGGAATTAATTAAATGGCTATTTCTAATATTAGAAAAATAATCAAATGACTATTTTATCCAGCGTGAACTCTATTTTTAAGGGATAAAAAAGGTGAATGACATTTTGTTAAAGACATTCGTGCATTTAATATAGTATTGATAGATATAGATTAGTAGAATATTGTCAAAAAACAAAATACAATTTCATTAGATGAGTTGGAGCTGTGGATAACCGCGCTAACTAAGGGAGGGAGGTGTCACAGTTCTACTATCGTTAAAGATCGGGAACCTATTTTAAAAACTATAGTTTAATTTAAACAAAATGATAAAAATGATTATATATTTCCGAAAAAAAAATTATTTTTGTAAGTGTTCAAAGTGAATATTTTTGGTATCTCCCAAAGATATTTTGCAAATCATGTTAAATTTAATGAAATATTTTTTTTTATTTGAAACTTATTTATCAAAATTATTTTAATTTTGTATATTGCCCGCCCTAAACAAAGATTACTTACAAATTATATATAATCCATCATTAGTGCCTTAAATTAGGTGATTTCGTTACATCCTTTTCCTATTTTTTCTCATATCTTCTTTCAGTAAGACTCATTCCAGATGTGTATTACCTAGCCTCCCTCCTAAATATAAACCAATATTAGTTCTTCATTTTCAAGTTATAACAACGACATGTCGTCACTTCCATCGTCTCCAACTTCAGGGCCATCATCAAGAATCAGAATAGCAAGTTCGAAGCAGAATATTGTAGCGCAACTCCAAAAAAATTTTAAAAATTTGTTTATGCTACTTGTTAATTTATCATGTGCAATCAAATCAGTTACTTATGAATTGCCATTATCAGTCACTATTGCTGCTACTATATTTAAGTTTTTCAGTTTAAACAACATGAATAAGTGCACATGAGTCAATTTTAAATTTATTTTCTACTTTTCTTTCTTTGACAAATCGAGTAAGAAAAGAATAATGTATGGCACAACAACATACACATTAAAAATAAATTTCATACAAATTGATATATCTGCAACAACATACATACTAAAAATAAATTTCATACAGATAATTATACAGTATACAACTTATACAACTTATCTAAAACTTTCATGCATCATTCTTACCCAGTTAAATGCAACTACAATATCATACAATTTAAACACAATTTTCATATAAATTTTATACAATATGTCTTTTGTATGTATTTTGTATATGATTTGTATATACCTCTCTGAAATTCCAATCAAAACTTCATCGCTTAATACAATTTTGATAAATATCAATAACATTATGTAAAACGACTTATACAGTATATCCAACTAATTTTCAACTTTCTTACAACATTCAAAAAAATACAACTACAAATAAAATACAACCAAATACAGCTTTCATACAAATTTCATGCAACTATTATACAACTTTAATACAATTTTATATGTATATTGTATGTACAACTATTCTTCTTCTTCTTCTTCTTCTTCTTTTTCTTCTTCTTCTTCTTCTTCTTCTTCTTCGACGAATTTCAATCTGAATATCCAGCCAAAATTCAATTTAATCTTCACCAAATACCCTCAAAATCGAGATATAAATTTATAGAATATTCCCAATTGTTAGCAATAATACCCAATCCAAAAAAAAATATTTTTTAAAAATTCGAATTCGAATTCGAATTCAAAGTTTCGAAACTTTTTAATGGTTGTCAATGATGAAAAGTCAAACACCTTCAAAATTTATTGATTGACAATTTCAATTCGAACAATCGAGCCAAATAATTAATATTCCTCTGTTGCTAGCCTGTCATCGGAATACCAACAAGAAAAGGGGAAGCCCAGAAAAGCTCCAAACTTCAGCCATGGCAAAATTCAAATCGATAAAAAATCAATACCTTTCTTCGCCATTGTTAGAGAAAATTATGAGCTTTAGAAGAAACAATCTCGTAGATTCGGTATAGAAAGAGGGTTGATTTCAAAGAGAGAAAGAGGAAAATTCTTTAGAAAGAAATGTGAGCGTTTGTTTGGGTAAGAAAGGAATTGTGAGGGTTTAACGGGATTTACTAAATTAAAAGATTACAATCAAGGAATACCCATTTAAAACTAATCTGTATATAATTAGTAAATTATATATGACCATGTAATTAAGCTAAAACTTGATTACAGAGGGTAAATAAGTTTCATATGTAATATATATA
>AWOL01S0105303.1:25484-46131 GCA_000715115.1 Nicotiana otophora | reverse complement strand
ATTTGTAGAACATCGAAATAGTTAATGATTTGAATTGAGGTGCGAAGTGTACTAGGTTCTGAATGGAGAGTTTTAGGTTATAATAATTCAACGATTTAGTTAATTTTGAGATATTTCATAACTACTCCTTGCTACCACTTATCATTAGGAGTCGTTATGTTCCAAAGACAAATTATATAAAAATAAGTAATGCAGAAATTATAATATAGAGATTACAGTGTATCGACTATATCTTGTTTGATGGTTGGTTCGTTGTGTTAAAAGTTAGTATTTAACCTATAATTTAAACTAGGTGTTTACTTTAAAGTAAAAGATTGCTTTATATGAAGGTTCTTTTTGTTATTTTAATTGTTTTAATTCATTATTAAATAACGCCACACCTAAATAGAAATTGACATGCTAAAAAATATAGGACAAATAAAACTAACAAAAATAAATAATAATATTTTACTTGTGGAAGCATAAAATGTTTAGCAAATATCTGTCCTACTTTAATGAGTAGAATCCCTTCATATTCTTAATTATTCCACATTCTACCCGCATAAGATGATTATAAATTATTGCATTAATTTTTCAAGTATTATGCGGAAAGAAAAAGTATAAAACAAATAATTTATTAATAATGCTAGTATGTTTATGTGAAAATTATTTCTCCAAACTGATGCAACTAGTATCACCTACCTCTCAGAAATTGGCAATACTCATCATGACTGATATTATTTTTGGCTTTTTGGGATCACAAAACAAGAAATAATGATTATGTTCACTTTTTCGTGTGTTTATATACATAATAATTTTTCTGAATTTGGTTGACGAATTACGATTGGCCTAAAAATTGGTAGATCCACTCGATATGGCCTTGTGAGCAATACTCACCATGAACAACATCATTGTTTTTTGTTAGTTCGGAGTCATAAAATAGGAATTAATGATTATGTTCATCTTTCCATGTATTTATATACATGATAAGTTTTCTAAATTTGGTTGATAGACTCTGATTGGCCTGAAAATTTGTGGATTCATCGGATATGACATTGTGAGCAATACACACCATGACCAATATCATTTTTTGCCGTTTTGAGGTTATAAATAGGGATTAATGATTACGTCTATTTTTTGTGTGTTTATTATATACATGATAATTTTCCTGAATTTGGTTGACAGACTCTGATTGGTCTAAAAATGAGTGGATCCATCGGATATTGGTCATGGCAAAATGAACCCTAAAGTTATAGCGAAGCAATGAGTATTGACCAGTAGACCATTTTCTATGGACCTACAAAATTTCAACTAATTGGAGTCCGTAAAAAGAATTTTACAAAATCAACTTGTACTAGTACACACCAAAAAATGGATATAATCAAAAATTCGTATTGCATGATCATGAAACGCCATAAAATAAAGTCAAAAATCATGGTGAATAAATAAGTATTGATCGGTAAACTGTTTTCTATGGACCTACAAAATTTCAACTAATTGGAGTCCGTAAAAAGAATTTTACAAAATCAACTTGTACTAGTACACACCAAAAAATGGATATAATCAAAAATTCGTATTGCATGATCATGAAACGCCATAAAATAAAGTCAAAAATCATGGTGAATAAATAAGTATTGATCGGTAAACTGTTTTCTATGGACCTACGAATATTCAGGCCAATTGAAGCTTGCCATTTTTAAAAAAGAAATCAGCATGTACACACAAAAAAGTGGACATAATCATAAATTCATGTTGCATGACTCCGAAACACCATAAAATACTAGAAAGTCATGGAAAAGCGATGAATATTGATAATTTTAAACCAACCAGAGTCTGTCAAGAAAATTTTACAAAATTAGCATATACTAATACATACGAAAAAGTGGATATAATCATAAATTCGTGTTGCATGACCATGAAATACCATAAAATAAACCCAAAAGTAATGGCGAACAAGGAATATTGGCCACTAGGCCATTTCCTAGGATATACAAAATTTCAGACCAATCAGAATTCATAAAAAAAGATTCTACAAAATCAGCATATACTACAACATATGAAAACAACAACAACAACAACAACCCAGTATAATCCCACTAGTGGGGTCTGGGGAGGGTAGTGTGTACGCAGACCTTACCCCTACCCTGGGGTAGAGAGGCTGTTTCCAAATGACCCTCGGCATCCTTCCCTCCAAGAACTCCTCACCTTGCTCTTGGGGTGACTCGAACTCACAACCTCTTGGTTGGAAGTGGAGGATGCTTACCATCAGAGCAATCCACCTTGTCAAATGGATATAATTACAAATTCATATTGCATGATCATGTAATGCCATAAAATGAATCTGAAAGTCATGACAAAGCAATGAGTATTGATCACTGGGTCATTTTCTACGGACCTATGAAAATTCAGGTCAATTGGAGTCCGTCAAGATTGTTTTTACAAAATCACCATGTACTAATACACACGAAAAGTGGATATAATCACCAATCCATGTTGTACGATCATGAAACACCATAAAATAAATTCAAATGTCTTGGCGAAGCAATGAGTATTGGTCACTAGTCCGTTTTCTATGGAACTACGAAATTTCAGATCAATCGGAGTTCATCAAAAAAATTCTTTAAAATCAGCATGTACTAATACATAAGAAAAATGGATATAATCACAAATTTGTGCTGCGTAATTATTAAATGTTATAAAATAAACTCGAAAGTTATGGCGAAGTAATGAATATTGGCCACTAGGCTATTTCCTATGGACCTACAAATATTCAGACCAATTGGAGTGTGTCAATGTTTTTTTGCAAAATAAGTATGTATTAATGTACACGAAAAAGTGGATATAATCATAAATTCGTATTGCATGACCCCAAGACACCATTAAATAAACCCGAAAGATATGGCGAGCAATGAGTATTGATCACTTGGCCGTTTCCATGGACATACAAAATTTTAGACCAATCGGAGTCTATCAAAAAGTTTCTACAAAATCAATATGTACTTATACCCACAAAAAAGTAGATATAATCACAAATTTGTGTTATCACTAAATACAATATAATAAACTCAAAAGTCATGTCAAAGCAATGAAAATTGTTTACTAGGTCATTTCCTATGCACATACGAAATTTCAGGCCAATCAGAGTCTGTCAAAAAGTTCTACAAAATTAGCACGTACTAATACACACGAAAAAGTAAATATAATAACAAAAATGGGGCCCTTCGCCCGAATTCATGCAGGCAGTTGGTCGCCCGAATTCATGCCGATGGCGTGGACTATAGCACACAAAATCCTGAATTCTTGTTTTACGACCTTAAAAAGCCATAAAACGAGTAATGGTCATGGAGAAATAATGACTATTTTTAATTAGGTCATTTTTTATGGGCCTGTAAATTTTTTAACAGATTCGAAGTCGGTCACCCGAATTCATACATATGGCGGGACTATAGCACACGAAAATCTGAGAATCGCCATGAATTCCTATTTTATGGCCCTAAAACATCAAAAACTGAGGAACAATCATGACGAAGCGATGACTATTGTTTATTAGGTTATTTTTGATGGCCCGTAAAATTTTAGGAGATCCGAAGTCGGTCGCCTGAATTCATGCAGATGGCGTGGACTATAGCACACGAAAATCTGGGAATCGTCATAAATTCCTGTTTATGGCCCTAAAACACAAAAAAGTGCAGAACAGTCATGGAAAAGCGATGACTATTTTTCATTAGGGCATTTTTTATGGGCTCGCAAAATTTTAGGAGATTCGATACCTATCACCCGAATTCATATTGATGGCATGAACTATACCGCAAGAAAATCTGAAAATCGTCCTGAATTTCTATTTTATAGCCATAAAACATAAAAAATGAGAAACGGTCATGGCAAAGCTATGACTATTGTTAATTAGGTCATTTTTGATAGGCCCACAAAATTTTAGGAGATTCGGGATCGGTCGCCCTAATTCTTGCAGATGGCGTGGACTATAGCACACAAAAATCTTGGAATCGTCTTGAGTTCCTATTTTATGGTCCTAAAATGAAAAAACAATGAGGAACTATCATAGCGAAGCGATGACTATTGCTCATTTGATTATTTTTTTATAGGATCGCAATATTTTAGGATATTCGGAGCCGGTCGCCCAAATTCATGCAGATGACAGTACACGAAAATTTGGGGAATCATCATGATTTCCTATTTTATGGTCATAAACTTCCAAAATATGAGGAACGATTATGGCGAAACTATGACTATTGTTTATTTAGTCATTTTTGATGGGACCACAAAATTTTAGGAGATTCAGAATTGGTCGCCCGAATTCATGCAGATGGTGTGGACTATAGCACATAAAAATTTTGGAATCATCCTGAATTCCCGTTTTATAGACATAAAATGCCAAAACATGAGGAATGGTCATGCGAAGCGATGACTAATGCTCATTAGGTCATTTTCTGTGGGCCCGTAAATTTTTAGGAGAGTTGGAGCTGGTCGTATGAATTCATGTTGATGGCGTGGTCTATAACTCACGAAAATCTAAGAATCGTCTTGAATTGCTGTTTTATAGCCCTAAAACATTAAAAATGAGGAAAGGTTATGGTGAAGTAATGACTATTATTTATTAGGCTATTTTTGATGAGCCCGTAAAATTTTAGGACATTCGGGGTCGGTCTCCCGAATTCATGTACATGGCTTGGACTATATATTACGCCCGAAACTGGGCCTGGACGTAACACTGCACCCGATGCCTGACTATATGTGATCGAGCGAATCAACTAGCATATTGAATCAATATGTGATTTCATAACATACTGAATGTGGAAGATAAACTAACACATGTTGATATACGGAAAGACTGAATGATATAAATCGAAGTGCTAAAACACTAATATAAGTTGAAAACATATATATAGCCAAGATTGCGTAACATTACAAGCCTACGACCCTGTCTAGCTGTTACTCTAGTTTATTAAGCCTCTAATGAAGTATTGAGAACACTGACTATCTGTAAATAGTGAAAGATTATAAAGTAATGATAATGCCCCGAAAGAACTGGGGCTCACCAAATAGCTAGTAAGAGGATCCTAGCGCTCTGAAACTAAAACTAAACTGATAGCTGATAACCGAGAATTTATAACTAATAACTGATAACTGATAACTGAACTAAACAAAGAAAGTAAGGATATGGATACTCCGTCTTGAATGAGAAACCACCTGTTTATCTAATTAAGTAATCTGAGACCTCATGCCCAATGTATATGTGCACAAACTACGGTCTCGGGCCCAAGTATGCATATACATAACTATGGCCTCAGGACCAAAGATGCATACAACATAAACTACGGCCTCAGGCTCAAAGATGCATAAAGCATAAACTATGGCCTCAGGCCCAAAGATGCATAAAGCATAAACTAAGGCCTCAGGCCCAAATACAGTGTTCAACTTTCAGGGATTTAAATTTAGGAACTGAGAATCATACTGCAATACATGATACTGAAATATTGAATTTTACTGAGCTACGTGATAGTAAAATGCTGAATAGGATTAGACTGAGACATGTATTCATGACTGATTATGAGAACTGGAGCTTTAACAGTTTATGGAATGTTGAGTAATCTAGACTGAAACTCATGAGCATCAAACACTAGTCCATATTGATTACGCACTGAGCTCACAACGTTCAGAATGAAAGTCATGAACGAATTACGAAGCTAGGGAATAGAAGTTCTACAACTATTCATGAAACTGAGGCATAATTACCTTCTAAGGAAAATTCGTAATAGTCATAAAGAATGATACGTATGGAGAATCATAAACATTCCCAAACGTAAAGAGAGTTATTGTAACGATCCGGCCGGTCGCTTTAAGAGTTGTATCCCCGTTCCCCCATTTACTACTTATTTTATGCTTAATAGTTTCGATGTGACTTGCTGGGGTAGTTGGTTCGGTTTCGGGGATATTTCGGAATGAGTTGGGATACTTAGTCTTAAGGTTGAGAGCTTTAGTTGAAAAGGCTAACCGGATGTTGACTTATGTATGAACGACTCCGGTATGGAGTTTTGATGGTTTTGATAGCTTCATTGAGTGATTTTGGACTTAGGAGTATGTCCGGATAGTGATTTGAAGGTCCGTAGTTGAATTAGGCTTGAAATGACGAAAGTTGGAAAATTAGAGGCTTTGAAAGTTTAGAAGTTTGACCGGGAGTTGACTTTGTGGTTATGAGGCTTGGATTGTGGTTCCGAGAGTTAGATTAGGTCCGTTGTGTAATTTATGACTTGTGTGCAGAATTTGAGGTCAATTAAACATGATTTGATAGGTTTCGGCATCGATTGTAAAAGTTGGAATTCCTTAGTTTTTGTTAGGCTTGAATTGGGGTGCGATTCATGGTTTTTATGTTGTTTGATATGAATTGAGGGCTCGAATAAGTTCGCATCATATTTTAGGACTTGTTGGTATGTTTGGTTAAGGTCCCGGGGGCCTCAGGAGTGATTCGACTCGAAATCAGATTGGATTTGTGAAGGCTGGTATGTTCTGGTCTGGTGCGACCACACCTGCGAGGGAATGGCCACAGGTGCGGAGCCGCAGAAATGCCCCTTGGGTCGCAGATGCGGTTCTGGGCGAAGTGAGGGTTTGCGCAGGTGCGAGGGAAAATTCCGCACCTGTGATCTCGCAGATACGAAGGCTGGTCACAGAAGCGGAGAGGGGCTTGGAGTTGCTGGTCCGCAGAAGCGGATGGACTTGCGTAAATGTGCACCTGCAGGAGCGTGATTTAGGACCGCATAAGCGGTTGCTCAGCCCTTAAGTGACCTCGGCAGATGCGGATTTTGACCGAAAGCGGCGGCCATAAAATTGGAATTCCACATGATTCCTTGATTTTCGTGTGCTATAGCCCTCACCATCTGTATGGGTCTGGGAGACCAAACTCGGATAGCCTAAAATATTTCCGGCCCATCCAAAACGGCCTAAGGAACAATTGTCATTGCCTTGCTAAAACTATTCCTAAATTTTTGACGTTTTAGGGCCATAAAACTAGAATTCTGCCCGATTCCTAAATTTTCGTGTGCTATAGCCCACGCCATCTATATGGGTCCGGGCGACCGGACCCGGATCGCCTAAAATTTTGGAGTCATTGCCTCGTCATGACCGTTCTTCATTTTTGGCATTTAGGGCCATAAAACTGGAATTCCCATCAAATTTCTAGATTTTTATGTGCTATAGCCCACGCCATCTATATGGGTCTGGGCGACCGGACACGGATTGCCTAAAATATTGCCGGTCCATAAAAAATGACGCAAGGAACAATAGTCATAACCTCTCCATAACCGTTTCTCGTTTTTTGGCATTTAGGGTCATAAAACTGGAATTTTGACTGATTCCTAGATTTTCGTGTGCTATATAGCCCACACTATGTGCATGGGTCCAGAGATCGGACCTACATCGCCTAAGATTTTGTCCATAAAAAATGACCTAAGGAACAATAGGGATCGCCTCGCCATGACCGCTTCTCATTTCTTAGCGTTTTAGGACAATAAAACTAGAATTCTGCCTGATTCCTAGATGTTTGTGTGCTATAGCCCACGCCATCTGTATGGGTCCGGGCGACCGGACTCAGATCGCCTAAAATATTACCAGCCCATCGAAAACGACCTAAGGAACAGTAGTTATCGCCTTGCTATAACTGTTCATCATATTTTTGGCATTTTTAGGGTCATAAAACTGAAATTTCGCCCGATTCCCAGATTTTCGTGTGTTATAGCCCACGTCATCTGCATGGGTACTGGCGTCCAGACCCAGGTCACCTAAAATTTTGCAGGTCCATCCAAAATGACCTAAGGAATATTAGTCATCGCCTTTCATGACCGTTCCTCGTATTTTAGCGTTTTAGGGCCATAAAACCAAAATTCCGCCCGATTTCTAGATTTCGTATGCTATAGCCCTCATCATCTACATGTGTCAAGGCGTCATGACGCAGATCATCTAAAAAGTTTTCGGTCCATCAAAAAATACCTAACGAACAATAGTCATCATCTCGCCATAACCTTTCCTCTATTTTAGCGTTTTAGGGCCATAAAACTTGCATTTCGTTCGATTTCCTGATTTTCGTGTGCTATTGCCCACGCCATCTGCATAGGTCCGGGCGGCCAGACCCCGATCGCCTAAAAGTTTTTCGGCCCATCAAAAATACCCTAAGGAACAATAGTCAACGCTTCGCCATGACCGTTCCTCATGTTTTGGCGTTTAGACATAAATCTTGAATTCTGCCCGATTCCTAGATTTTCGTGTGCTATAGCCCACGCTATCTGCATGGGTCCGGGCGACTGGACTCGGATCGCCTAAAACTTTGCAGGCACATCAAGATTAACATAAGGAACAATATTCACCGCCTCTCCATGATCGTTCCTCATATTTTGGCGTTTTAGGGCCATAAAACTAGAATTCCGCCCAATTCCTAAATTTTCGTATGCTATAGCCCACGCCATCTGCATGGGTCAGGACGACCGAACTCGAATCGCCTAAAATATTGCCGAGCCATCAAATATGACCTAAGGAACAATAGTCATCGCCCCGCCACAACCGTTCCTCGTTTATTGGCGTTTTAGGGCCATAAAATAGGAATTCCGCTTGATTCCCAGATGTTCGTGTGCTATAGACCACACCATCTGCATGGGTCCGGAAAACCAGACTCGGATCATCTAAAATTTTGTCGGTCCATCAAAAATGACCTAAGGAATAATAGCCATCGACTCGCCATGACCGTTCCTTATTGTTTGGAATTTTAGGGCTATAAAATAAGAATTTCTCCCGATTCCCTCATTTTCGTGTGCTATCACGCCCGCCTCGCCATGAACGTTCCTCGCTTTTGGCGTATTTGGGCCATAAAACAAGAATTCCGTTCGATTTTCAAATTTTTGCGTGCTATAGGCCAAGCCATCAGCGTGGGTCCGGGCGACTGAACCCAGATCGCCTAAACGTTTGCCGGCCCAGGCCATCAGAAACGATCTAAGGAATATTAGCCATCGCCTTGCCATGGATGTTCCTCATTTTTTGACGTTTTAGGGCCATAAAATTAGAATTCCGCCTGATTCCTTATTTTTCGTGTGCTATAGCCCACGCCATCTATATGGGTCCGAGCGACCGGACTCGGATCGCCTAAAATTTTGTCGTCCATAAACAATGACCTAAAGAACAATAGTTATCTCCTCGCCATGATCATGCCTCATTTTTAGGCATTTTAGGCTCATAAAACTGGAATTTCACCCAATTCTCAGATTTTCTTATGATATAGCCCACACCATCTGCATGGTCCGGGCGACCGGATCCGGATTGTCTAAAGTTTTGTCGACCCATAAAAAATTACCTAAGGAACAATGGTCATCGGCACGCCAAGACAGTTTCTTACTTTTGGAGTTTTAGGGCTTTAAAATTGGAATTTCACTTGATTCCTAAATTTTCGTGTGCTATAGCCCGTTCCATCTGCATGGGTTCGGCAACCACACCTGGATCGCCTAAAATATTGCCGGACCATAAAAAACGACCTAAGGAAATGTAGTCATCGCCTCGCCATAACAAATCTTCATTATTTGGCCTTTTAGGGGCATATTTTGCACGATTTCCAAATTTTTTGTGCTATAGTCTACGCCATCAGCATGAGTCCGGGCGACCGGACCCATATCGCCTAAAATTTTACATGCCTATAAAAAATAACCTAAGGAACGATAGTCATCTCCTCTCCATGATCGTTTCTCGTTTCTTGGCATTTTAGGGTCATAAAATTGGAATTCCACCCGATTCCCAAATTTTCATGTGTTGTAGCCCACGCCATCTGCATGGGTCCGGGCGAATGGACCCGGATCACCAAAAATTTTTCCGTCCCATCAACAACGACCTAAGGAACATTAGCCATCATGTAACGACCCGACTAGTCATTGTGAGCATTTGCATTCCATTCAGCTATTTGAAGTCTTGAATAGCTTTGCGGGCTCGGGATTGACTTTTTGGTTGACTTTTGATTTTAGTTAAAGATCGTAACTTTATTATCCGAAATTTATTTCTGTTGCATTGTTTGTTAATATTAAGTTGTTTTTCGGCTAGATTTGAGCCGAGCGGAGGTGTATTTTAAAAGGAAAAGCTATTTTGAGTAATATATCGGCCTAATTGAGGTAAGTATCTTGCCTAACTTTGTGTGGGGGAACTACCCCTTAGGTTTTGGGTGATGGTACAATTTGAATTATGTGAAAGACGTGTACACGAGGTGATGAGTTTGTACACGAGCTTATACGTGGTATTTGACCGGTAAAGACTTCTAGACTTCTTCCATGCATTTAATTATATTTGTCACAACATGTTATAACTTTCATTGTTGAATTTGCTCTTACGTGCCTTACTTGAAGTTGTTAGTACATGTTCTATATTTGTTTTGTCAAGTTTACTCTTATATGTTTTATTTGTTAATTGTAATTACTTGTTGAATTCATGCCTTATCTGTTACATGCCTTTATTGTTAATTGGTTCTTTGTAATTGTACCTTTATTTATAAACCGTCATTACTTGCTGTTTGACTTTGTGGGTCATCATGTAACTATTTTATCCACTTGTGACCTTCTTTGTTTAGTTTTTTATTTTATTTAATTTTGTGATACGTCATAGTTGGTTATAGTTTGTTTGCCTAATTAATATTGTTTGGGGATCGGGTTGCACGCCGCAACAGTATTGAAATGATATGGAGCGATAAGGAAGTATGATATAATATAAGTGGGATCGGGTTGCATGCCGTAACAAATATTGTTATTAATGTGTGGGATTGGGTTGCATGCCGCAACGGATGTTGTTATTATTATGTAGAATTGGGTTGCATGCCGCAACATATATTATTATTATTGTGTGGATCGGGTTGTACGCCGTAACAGATTGATATGTTGTAAATATTGTGATAGTAAAGTTATCCTAAATTATTATCCTCATGGTGCGTTCTATGTTGGAACGGTTTACCAGTTGGACGATTATTATTTTTCCTTAAGTCATTTCACTAGTAATTGATCATATTTGGTTTACCATTGTTAATTGAGTATTGGAACGATAGTGAATTCTTGTGCGAGTCATGCATTATACGTGGTTTGTTGTGTTACTCTAATGTGCCAATATGTGCCTCCATTATTACTTGGTAAATTGAATGTCAAGGTGTGTTTACTTGCGTAGGGTCATTATCTCATATTCCGTTGAGTTGTACATAACATAATTATTTTAAATAAGAGAATTATTAATATGTCTTACTCTATGTATCTCTTAAGATAGAACCCGTTATCTCACTCTTGTGCCTTATTATTTTTAAATGGTTATCACATTTTTACTTTAATTGGGTTCTCAAATTTTACTCATTACCTTATTGATGTTTAGTTTACTTAAAATTGTTATCATATTTTATTTCTAACTAATTCTATATTTAACTCGTTAATTTAACTGAGGTTTTATTTTATTTAAATACGATATTTTTACTTTATCTTATTAATTTCTAAACTAAACCTGTCTGATACTCTATTTGCATGACCTGTCCCTTATTTTACTTTATTTGAATCCTAAAATAAATATATTATCTCATTTGACGCCTTATTTTATTCAAGATTGTTATTATGGTGTATTGTGTTTAAATTTATCTCTCGATCATCTTAATTGATATTTATACGGATACATGGTAGCATAAGGACTTTGCCATGCAAAGGTGATTGTTATTGTGGGCACGAGGTTCCATACGTGTATGATTTGAAAGTTGTGACTTATGATTTGAGATTACGAGGAGTGGTACCTCAGGTAATTCTTGTTGTAACTCATGCATTAGGAACGAGTTGATTGATTAAGTTGTCATCGGTTTTCCGTACTTGAGCTCATTCATATTTCATCTGTATTCTAACTATGTTGTTGCTTTATTACCTGGTTATTTCCTGTTGCCATTGTGCTTCTATTATTTTCACTGTTAATTGTAAATTTGTGATCCTTCTGTTGTTGGTCTTACATTGATATTCTTTCCATTGTTAGCTTTATGTTATATCCTGCATAGGTTTATATGTCTGGTAGGTGTCTTGACCTGGCCTCGTCACTACTCTGCCGAGGTTAGGCTTGATACTTATTGGGTACCGCTGTGGTGTACTCATGCTATGCTTCTGCACATTTTTGTGCAGAGCCAAGTACTTCTGATCGAGTTGGTTTTGAGACTTATGTCTGTTCGGCTGGAGACTTCAAGGTATACCTGCTCGATGTTCGCAGGCCCTTTTTATTGTCTTTTATTTCCACTGTTTACTATTATTTTGGAACAATGATGTACTTGGTATTCCTAATTACTCTTAGGGAAGCTTAGGACTTGTACTACCGGTTTTGGGATTGTATGACCGATGTTGGCTCATCTATGTTTTTTTAGTTATTATTTAATGTTTTGCAGTTAAGTTAGTTAAATTCCATTAATAATCAGCATGTGATATGCTTACGTAGTCTTAGAAACTAGATGCTATCACGACATCCTAAGGTAAGAAATTGGGGTCGTGACAAGTTGGTATCAGAGCTCTAGGTTCATAGGTGCTACGAGTCATAAACAAAATTAGTAGAGTCTTGCAGATCGGTACATAAATGCCTGTACTTATCTTCAAGAGGCTACAGAACTATTAGGAAATTTCACTTCTTTCATTCCTTATCGTGCGACATTCATTCAACTTGAAGAGTATACCTAATATTCCTTTGCACCCATTCATGTCGATATTGCACACTCGGTATTAGCTATGCGCCAACGGTTCGTGATGCTGCGGATGGGCTACGAGGGAGCCATGGATGCTCAATCATTGTCTCAACGTGTCGTCCAGACTAAGGATGCAGATGTATTGAGAGATCATTCAGTTGTTCACGTGGGGGTGCAACGGGTTCTGGCATATGGTTAATAAGTATGAGCTTGAGAAGATTTAATTGTTTTCCTAATCGTCGCGATCATGGTGGAGGCATGAAAGGGTGTTAGTCTGAGGATAGTTGGTGGTTCTAGAGACTATGTATTTTGTATAGGTCTTCTATTCAGTGAAAGGTAAATATTGTCATTCAAGGCACTTGAGGAAACTGGCATGACTGTCACGAGGATGGACATGTGCTTGGTAGATGATTTGAGGTATCTTACGATTGGTGTTGCACGAGCTATGAGCTATGAAGGTTGGTATTATGGATCATCGGATGTTATGTCCGGTAATGACCCAGCCGGTTGTTTTGAGTGTATTAGCCCCAATCCCCTATTTACTATTTTTTCCGTATCTATTTTTGCTTATGTGACTTGCCGGTAGGTCTTGTTTTTGGTTTCAGAATGTTTTGGGACACTTAGTCCCTAAAACGGAAGCTTAAGTCTCAAGATTTTGAGCGTAGTCGAAAGTGTATGAAGACGACTCCGGAATGGAGTTCCGTCGGTTCCGTTAGCTCCGTTGGGTGATTTTGGACTTAGGAGCGTGTCCGAAATGTGAATTTGAGGTCTGTAGCTAATTTAGGCTTGAAATGGCAAAAATTGAATTTTTGGAAAGTTTGACCGGGGGGTTGACTTTTTAATATCGGGGTCGGATTCTGATTTCAGAAGTTGGAATAGGTCCGTAATGTTGAATGTGACTTGTGTGCAAAATTTGAGGTCAATCGAACGTGTGTAGAATTTGGAAATTTCAAAGTGCATTAGGCTTGAATCCGTATGTAATTTGTATTTTTGGTGTTGTTCGAAGTGATTAGAGGATTTGACTAAGTTCGTAGCGGGTTATAAGACTTTTTGGTATATTTGGTTGAGGTCCCGGGGACCTCAGGTCGATTTCGGGTAGTTAACGGATCAAAGTTTGATGTTGAAGGATAGCTGAAGTGTTGTTCCTACTGGTGTAATGGCACCTACGAGTAGGGAACCGCATGTGCGGACACGCAGAAGCGAAGAGGAGGCTGCAGATGCAGTCAAGGCTAGGAATGGAAGGGGACGCAGGTACAAGAAAGGAAGCGCATCTGCGAGTCCGCAGATGCAAAAAAGGAAAAGTTTGGCATTTCTACAGAAGCGGACGAAGGGCTGCAGGAGCGACTCCGCAGGTGCGAGACCTGGAGCGCAGGTGCGAGCCCAGTGTTCGTAGTAGGTTCCGCAGGTGCAAATATTTTTGCGCAGGAGAGGTTCCGCAGGTGCAGAAATAGGGCCGCAAGTGCGAAAAGTTTGGGCAGAAGGTTTAAAAAGCAAGGGTTCGAGATTTTAGTCTTTTTTCACCATTTGAGACTTGGACTTGGGCGATTTTGGAGAAGAATTTCAAGGGGATTATTGAGGTAAGCTTCTTGAACTCATTTTTGATCATAAATCTTGATTTCCCACTGATTTCCCCACCTGATTAGCGAGATTTTGAAGTGAAAGTTTGGGGTTTAGGGCTTGAGAATTGGAGAGTGGATTTTGGGGATTTGGAGGACCAAATGATGTCGGATTTTGATGAATTTAGTATGGTTAGACTCGTGAGTAAATGGGCTTTCGATTTGTATGACTTTTATCAGATTTCGTGACGTGGGCCCGTGGGCCGGGTTTGAGCCGATTTCGAAGTTTGGCTTATAATTTCGGATTTTTCTTATGGAATTGATTCTTTTAGCCTATATTAAATATATCGTACTGCTTGTGGCTAGATTCTAAGCGTATGGTGATTGATTCGAGGGGCAAAGGCATTACGGAGTAGGATTTTGCGCGTTTTGAGGTAAGTAACAATTTTAAATATGGTCATGAGGGTATGAAACCCCAGAGTATTGGATTATGTGAGTATTTTGGAGGTGACGCACATGCTAGGTGAAGGGCGCGTGGGCGTGCACCGTAGGAATTGGGACTTGGTCCATTCCGTGAATCTGTAAAGTTGAATAACTTGTTGCTAGCTTTATGCTCTCCCTGTATTATAGAAATTTGGCTGCAAATCATATTAGAAATCATGCTTAGGCTATGTGATGGTACTGTTGGGACCCGCTGAGGTCGCGTACTTATTGAATTACGTGTTGATTCCTATCTTGTACTCAGTCATGGTTTTACTTGTGTATCATATCTCAGCCTCTTCTTGATTCTTGTTGATACACTATGTTATCTTTGTTAGGGCCGATCTTTGTGATTTCCGAGAGCCCGAGAGATTAGAGAGGTTGATGACTGAGTGAGGTCGAGAGCCTGTCTATGAGGTATTGATACTATAGCATGTGAGTTGTCCGTGCAGCACGTGAGTGGTCCATGCGGTTCCACATATTGATACTAGTACGTGAGTTGTCCGTGCGGTTCCACATATTGATACTATAGCACGTGAGTTGTCGGTGCGGATATAGCGCTTGGGCTGAAAGGAGCCCCTCCGAAGTTTGCACACCCCCAGTGAGCGCATGTACCTATTGAGTGTGAGTACTGAGGGTTGAGAGCCAAGTGATTGAGTTGTTGTGACGAGTTGAGTGACTGTTGCCTTGAGAGGCTGTACTTGATTTTCCATTTGTTGATGCACTTAGTTGTTATCTGTCATTGTCGTAAAATTTCCGAAAGATTCTATATATGGATTTACCTGCACTGTAACTGTATAAAACTGATTTGATTTGAACTGCCGGATTTGAAAGCATGTCTATTCTTTGCTGGAATTATTTAAAATGAATTGTATTTGTATAGCTCGTCACTACCTTCTCAGTTCCTTATTTATTTCTGTTACTTGATGAGTTGGTTGTAGTCATTCTATACCCTGCACTTCATGTGCATATCTCGGTGTGTTTGATCACGGAGGTCGTTGAGTTCATGCGCGATCGAGTACCAGAGACTATAAGGTAGCTGCCGACGTCCGCAGACCTTGTCTCTTCTTCTATGTTTTCTTTCTTTCCTGTATTGATACTTAGACACTGTTTTTATTAGACTGGATATCTAGATGCTCATGACTTGGTGACACCCCGATGTTTAGGGCTATCTTTCCGCATTTTATTTTGAATTTAACTCCAGTTTTTGTAAATATTTCTAGTATGAAAAAGCTTTAAATTATCCTTTTTATGAAATATTGAAGTATTTTGAAAGGTCGGCTTGCCTAGTACCATCGATAGGCGCCATCACGACAGGTTAGAGTGTTGGGTTGTGACAAGTTAGTATCAGAGCCTAGGTTACGTAGGTCTCATGAGTCATGAGCAGGGTTAGTAGAGTCTTGTGAATCGGTACGGAGACGTCTGTACTTATCTTCGAGAGGCTGCAGAACCCTTAGGAAAATTGTCACATTCTTGAATTCTTGTCGTGCGAATGCGTTGATTCTGGTGACTAAATTTTTGTTGTTCTAATTCTCTCATAGATGGTGAGGACGCGTACTACGGGGCAAGATGGATAGCCACCAGTTCCACCAGCAAGGGCTGCGAGAGGCCGAGGTCGCGGTAGAGGCTGCGAGAGGCCGAGGTCATGGTAGAGGCTGCGGTAGGGGCAGAGGTGGAGCCTGCACAGCAGCTGGGGCAGTACCTACAGACCCACCAGTTGCCCCAGTTCAGGAGCAAGCTCCAGTTGTGGACGAGCCTGTGGGACCAGCTCAGGCACCACATGTGCCCATTGTGATTCCAGGCCTTCAGGAGGCCTTAGCTCAGATTCTGACCGCGTGTATCAGTCTTGCTCAGGCAGTCTCTGTTCTGGCCGCAACAACCACTTCTCAGGTTGGGGAGGCGTTCAGACTCCCGTCGACCGCACACCAGAGCAGGTGGTACAGGGATTCCAGACATTGGGGGCACCACCAGCCCAACCGGATGCCGCTGCTCAGGATTATGTTGTTTCTGCTATGCCTGAGGATGAGCAGCGTAGATTGGAGAGGTTTGAAAGGCTCCAGCCTCTATCTTTCAGTGGTGCAGAGGGAGATGATGCACAAGGTTTCTTGGACAGGTGTCAGACGATACTCTGTACGGCAGGTATTCTGGAGAGCAGTGGGGTCTCGTTCACTACCTTTGAGTTCTCTGGGGCTGCATTCAGTTGGTGGGAGGCTTACGAGAGGCGTAGGCCGGTTGGTTCAGTACCCCTTACCTGGCAGCAGTTCTCCGTTCTCTTTCTGGAGAAGTTCGTGCCTCATTCCGGCAGAGAGGAGCTGCGCAAACAGTTTGGGCAGCTTCATCAGGGTGATATGTTTGTGATGCAGTATGAGATGCGATTTTCATAGTTGGCCCGTCATGCTATCTGGTTGGTTCCCACAGACAGGGAGAGGATCAGGAGGTTCATAGATCGCCTCACTTTTCAGCTGCGATTGCTTATGACTACAGAGAGAGTGTCTGGTGCTACTTTTGATGAGGTTGTCGATATTGCCCGTGAGATTGAGATGGTTCGCCGCCAGGAGTGGGTTAAGAGGGAGGACAAAAGGCCTCGTGGATAAGGTGGCTTCAACGGTGTTCCTTCTAGGGGCAGTTCCACCATGGTAGGGGTCGTCCTTTCAGACATGCTCAGACGGCTCGCCCAGTTCACCGTGGTGCATCATCTGGCCATGGTTCACACAGCTATCGGCAGGGTCAGTCTTCATTCAGTGCACTACCAGCACAGAGTTCTCACCCTACTTCGTCAGCTTAGGTGTCTACGGGTAGTTCTTTGGGGCATCAAGAGTAGTAGTTCCGTCAGAGGAGAGGTTGTTTCGAGTGCGGAGATTTTGGTCACATTAAGGGAGATTTCCCTAGGTTGTTGAGTGGGGCTCCACAACAGAGTACTTGGTCGATGGCACCAACACTAGCGGCTCTACCACCCGCCCAGCTAGCTAGGGGTGGGGTTCAGTCAGCTAGAGGTCGCCCTAGAAGGGGAAGCCGATCAGGGGGCGGTCGGGCCCATTTCTATGCTATTCCTGCCAGACCAGATGTCATTGATACAGATGCTGTGATTACAGGTATTGTCTCAATTTTCCACAGAGATGCCTCTGTATTATTTGACCCTCGTTCCACTTATTCATACGTGTTTTCATATTTCGCTCATTTTCTGGATATGCCCCGTAAGTCCCTAGTTTTATCTATTCATGTATCCACTCCAGTGGGCAATACTATCATTGTAGATCGTGTATATCAGCCATGTGTGGTGACTATTGGGAGTCTGGAGACTAGAGTGGACCTCTTATTGCTTAGTATGGTCGATTTTGATGTGATTTTGGGTATGGATTGGTTGTCTCCATGTCATGCTGTTCTAGATTGTCATGCTAAGACCATGATGTTGGGGATGCCGGGGTTGCCGAGGGTTGAGTGGAGCGGCTCTATAGACTATGTTCCCAGTAAAGTGATTTCACACTTGAAAGCTCAGCGGATGGTTGAGAAAGTTTGTCTATCTTATCTGGCCTTTGTGAGGGATGTTAGTACAGAGGCCCCTGCTATTGATTCTGTTCTGGTGGTGCGAGATTTCCCGGATCTATTTCCTGCAGACCTTCTGGGCATGCCGCTTGATAGTTATATTGATTTGGTGCCGAGAACTCAGCCCATTTCTATTCCTCCATATCGTATGGCACCGACGGAGTTGAAGGAATTGAAAAAGCAGCTTCAGGAACTCCTTGATAAGAGGTTTATTTAGCCTAATGTGTCACCTTGTGGTGTACCAGTTCTATTTGTGAAGAAGAAGGATGGTACTATGAGAATGTGCATTGATTACAAGCAGTTAAACAAGGTCAGAATCAAGAACAAGTATCCATTGTCGCGTATTGATGATCTGTTTGACCAGCTTCAGTGAGCGAGGGTGTTCTCCAAGATTGATTTGAGGTCAGGGTATCACCAGCTGAAGATTCGAGACTCAGATATTCTTAAGACAGCTTTTAGGACCCGATATGGCCATTATGAGTTCCTTGTGATGTCTTTTGGGCTGACCAACGCCCCAGCAACATTCATATATTTGATGAACATTGTGTTTCAGTCTTATCTTGACTCGTTCGTTATTGTATTCATTGATGACATCCTAGTGTACTCTCGTAGCTAGGATGAGCATGCTCAGCATCTGAGGATTGTGTTACAGCGATTGAGGGAGGAGAAGCTTTATGCAAATTTCTCCAAGTGTGAGTTTTGGCTCAGTTCAGTGGCGTTCTTGGGATACGTGGTATCCAGTGAGGGTATCCAGGTAGACCCGAAGAAGATAGAGGCGGTTCAGAGTTGGCCCAGACCGTCCTCAGCCACGAAGATTTGGAGTTTTCTCGGTTTGGCTGGTTATTACTGCCGTTTCATGGAGCGCTTCTCATCTATTGCATCACCCTTGACTAAATTGACCCAAAAGGGTGCTCCTTTCAGGTGGTCGGGGGAGTGCAAGGAGATCTTTCAGAAGCTCAATACTGCTTTGACCACGGATATAGTTCTAGTTCTACCATCAGTTTCTAGTTCTTACACAGTGTATTGTGATACCTCGCGCATCGGTATTGGGTGTGTTATGGTGCAGGAGGGTAGAGTGATTGCTTATGCTTCGCGCCAGTTGAAGCCTCATGAGTAGAACTATCCTATCCACGACCTTGAGCTAGCAGCTATTGTTCACGCCTTGAAGATTTGGCGGCAATATTTGTACGGGGTCCATTGTGAGATTTACACTGATCATCGGAGTTTGCAGCATCTGTTCAAACAAAAGGATCTTAACTTCCGTCAGTGGAGGTGGATAGAGCTTCTTAAGGACTATGATATCACCATCTTATACCATCCCAGGAAGGCCAATGTGGTGGCCGATACCTTGAGTCGCCGGGCAGAGAGTTTGGGGAGCTTATCATATCTTCCAGCAGCAGAGAGGCCACTGGCATTGGATGTTCAGGCCTTAGCTAGCCAGCTTGTTAGATTGGATGTTTCTATGCCGAGTCGAGTATTTGCTTGTGTGGTCTCCCGGTATTTTCTTTATGATCGTATTAGGGAGCGTCAGAATGAGGACCCCCATCTGCTTTTCCTTAAGGACACGATCCAGCACGGTGATGCTAAAGAAGTCACTATTGGGGATGATGGTGCATTGAGGATGCAGGGCATGCTATGTGTGCCCAGTGTAGATGGTTTGTGTGAGCTGATCCTCTAGGAGGCTCACAGTTTGCGGTATTCTATTTATCTGGGTGCCGCGAAGATGTATCAGGAGTTGAGGCAGCATTACTGGTGGAGGAGAATAAAGAAGGACATAGTAGAGTATGTAGCTTGGCGCCTAAATTGCCAACAAGTGAAGTATGAGTATCATCGACCAAGTGGGATGCTTCAAAAGTTAGAGATTCTAGAGTGGAAATGGGAGCGTATCACTATGGATTTCATTGTTGGGCTTCCACGACTCAGTGGAAGCGGGATGCAGTTTGGGTGATTGTGGACCGGCAGACCAAGTCAGCTCATTTCATTCCTGCGATGACTACCTATTCTTCCGAGCAGCTGGCTCGAGTGTATATCTGCGAGATCGTCAGGCTTCATGGCGTACCAGTATCTATCATCTCTGACCAGGGTATGTAGTTTACATCACGGTTCTGGAGGGTCGTGCAACATGAGTTGGGTACTCGAGTAGAGTTGAGCACATCATTTCACCCTTAGATAGACGGACAGTCCTAGCGCACTATTTAGATATTAGAGGATATGCTCCGTGCGTATGTGATGGAGTTTGGGGGTTCGTGGGATCAGTTCTTGCCACTAGCGGAGTTTGCCTACAACAACAATTATCAGTCGAGCATCCATATGGCACCGTATGAGGCTCTGTATGGTAGGCGGTGTAGGTCTCCAGTTGGTTGGTTCGAGCCGG
>AWOL01S0105303.1:0-23169 GCA_000715115.1 Nicotiana otophora | reverse complement strand
TATGAGGCTCTGTATGGTAGGCGGTGTAGGTCTCCAATGGGTTGGTTCGAGCCGGACGAGGCTAGATTATTGGGTACAGACTTGGTTCAGGATGCTCTGAGAAGGTTAAGGTGATTCGGGATAGACTACGCACAACCCAGTCCAGATAGAAGAGTTATGCGGATCGGAAGGTTCGTGATGTTGCAATTATGGTTGGAGAGCGGGTCTTGCTCCGGATGTCAGCCATGAAGGGTGTTATGAGGTTCGGAAAGAAGGTCAAGCTGAGCCCGAGGTTTATCGGTCCATTTGAGGTATTGCTATGTGTTGGGGAGGCTGCTTATCAGCTCGCCTTGCCTCCCAATCTAGTAGGATTTCATCCAGCATTCCATGTTTCTATGCTCCAGAAGTATCACGGCGATCCGTCACACGTATTGGATTTCAACTCAGTCCAGTTGGACAAGGATTTATCTTATGTTGAGGAGCTAGTGGCGATCATGGATAGGCAGGTTCGAAAGCTGAAACCAAAGAATATTACTTTTGTGAAGGTTCAGTAGAGTGTTCAGCCGGTCGAGGAGGCAACATGGGAAACCGAGCATGATAAGCGCAGCCGCTATCCTCATCTTTTCACCACTTCAGGTATGTCTCTATGCTCCTTCAAGGATGAATGATTGTTTTAATAGGGGGAGGATGTAACGTCCCGGCCGGTCATTTTGAGTGTATTAGCCCCGATTCCCTATTTATTATTTTCCCGTATCTGTTTCTGCTTATGTGACTTTCCGGGAGGTCTTATTTTTGGTTTCGGAGTGTTTTGGGACACTTAGTCCCTAAAACGGAAGCTTAAGTTTCAGGATTTTGACAGTAGTTGGAAGTGTGTGAAGACGACTCCGGAATGGAGTTTTGTTGGTTCCATTATCTCCGTTCGATAATTTTGGACTTAGGAGCATGTCCGGACAGTGAATTTGAGGTCTGCAGCTAGTTTAGGCTTGAAATGGCAAAAGTCAATATTTTGGGAAGTTTGATTGGGGGGTTGACTTTTTGATATCGGGGTCGGATTTTGATTCCGGAAGTTGGAATAGGTCTGTAATGTTGAATATGACTTGTGTGCAAAATTGAGGTCAATCGAACGTGATTTGATAGGTTTTGGCGTCGTTTGTAGAATTTAGAAATTTCAAAGTTCATTAGGCTTGAATCCGTGTGTAATTCGTGTTTTTGGTATTGTTCGAAGTGATTAGAGGATTTGACTAAGTTCGTCGCAGGTTATAAGACTTGTTGGTATGTTTGGTTGAGGTCCCGGGGACCTCGGGTCGATTTCAGATGGTTAACGGATCAAAGTTTGATGTTGAAGGATAGCTGAAGTGTTGTTCCTGCTGGTGTAATCGCACCTGCAAGTGGGGAACCGCAGGTGCGGACACGCAGAAGCGAAGAGGAGGCCGCAGATGCGGTCAAGGCCAGGAAGGGCAGGGGGCGCATGTGCAAGAAAGGAAGCGCATTTGCGAGTCCGCATATGCGAGGATGGGCCGCTAATGCGAAAAAAGAAAAGTTTGGCATTTCCGCAGAAGCGGACGAAGGGCCGCATGACCGACTCCGTAGGTGTGAGACCTGGAGCGCAGGTGCGAGCCCAGTGTTTTTAGTGAGTTCCGCAGGTGCGGATGTTTTTGCGCATGAGCAGTTCCGCAGGTGCGGAAATAGGGCCGCAGGTGCGAAAAGTTTGGGCAGAAGGTTTAAAAAGCAAGGGTTCACGATTTTAGTCTTATTTCACCATTTGAGACTCGGACTTAGGCGATTTTGGAGACGATTTTCGACGGGGTTATTGAGGTAAGCTTCTTGTACTCGTTTTTATCATAAATCTTGATTCCCTACTGATTTATCCACTTAATTAGCGAGATTTTGAACTGTAATTTGGGGGTTTAGGGCTTGAGAATTGGAGAGTAGATTTTGGGGATTAGGAGGACCAAAGGATGTCGGATTTCGATGAATTTAGTATGGTTAAACTCATGAATGAATGGGCTTTTAGGTTTTGTGACTTTTATCGGATTTCGAGACGTGGGCCCAGGGGCCGGGTTTGAGCGAATTTCGGATTTTGGCTTATAATTTCGTATTTTCTTGTGGAATTGATTCTTTTAGCCTATATTAATTATATTGTACTGATTGTGGCTAGATTCGGAGCATTTGGAGATTGATTCGAGGGGCAAAGGCATTGCGGAGTAGGATTTTGCGCGTTTTGAGGTAAGTAACAGTTTTAAATCTGGTCCTGAGGGTATGAAACCCCGGATTATTGGATTATGTGAGTATTTTGGAGGTGACGCACATGCTAGGTAAAGGGCGCGTGGGCGTGCACTGTAGGAATTGGGATTTGGTCCATTCCGTGAAACTGTAAAGTTGAATAACTTGTTGCTAGCTATATGCTCTCCCTGTATTATAGAAATTTGGCTGCAAATCATGTTAGAAATCATGCTTAGGCTATGTGATGGTACTGTTGGGACCCGTAGAGGCCGCGTACTTGTTGAATTACTTGCTGATTTTCGTCTTGTACTCAGTCATGGTTTTACTTGCGTATCATATCTCAACCTCTTCTTGATTCTTGTTGATACACTATGTTATCTTTGTTTGGGCCGATCTTTATGATTTCCGAGAGCCCAAGAGTTTAGAGAGGTTGATGACTGAGTGAGGCCGAGGGCCTGTCTGTGAGGTATTGATACTATGGCATGTGAGTTGTCCGTGCAGCACGTGAGTTGTCCGTGCGGTTTCACATATTGATAATATGGCACGTGATCTATCCGTACAGCACATGAGTTGTCCGTGCCGTTCCACATATTGATACTATAGCACGTGAGTTGTTTGTGCGGATATAGTGCTTGGGCTGAAAGGAGCCCCTCCGGAGTCTGCACACCCCTAGTGAGCGCAGGTACCTAGTAAGTGTGAGTACTGAGGGCTGAGAGCCGAGTGATTGAGCTATTGTGACGAGTTGAGTGACTGTTGCCTTGAGAGGCTGTACTTGCTTTTCCATTTGTTGATGCACTTAGTTGCTATCTGTCATTGTCGTGAAATTTCTGAAAGATTCTATATTCGAATATACCTGCACTGTAACTGTATAAAACTGATTTGATTTAAACTGCCGGATTTGAAAGCATGTCTATTCTTTGCTGGAATTATTGAAAATGAATTGTATTTGTATAGCTCATCACTACCTTCTCAGTTCCTTATTTATTTCTGTTACTTGCTGAGTTGGTTGTACTCATGCTACACCTTGCACTTCATGTGCAGATCCAGGTGTGTTTGATCACGGAGGTCGTTGAGTTCGTGCACGATCGAGTACTGGAGACTACGAGGTAGCTTCCAGCGTCCGCAGACCTTGTCTCTCCTTCTATGTTTTCTTTCTTTCCGGTATTGATACTTAGACACTGTTTTTATTAGACTGGATATCTAGATGCTCATGACTTGGTGACACTCTGATGTTTGGGGCTATCTTTCCGCATTTTATTTTGAATTCAACTCCGTTTTTTAAAAATTTCTAGTATGAAAAAGTTTTGAATTATCCTTTTTATGAAATATTGAAGTATTTTGAAAGGTCGGCTTGCCTAGTACCATCGATAGACGCTATCACGACAGATTAGAGTGTTGGGTCGTGACATGTCCTATGGCTTCGCACTAAGTTGGGGCATCCACTATCGAAGATCAGATTGCAAGGTCATGTGTTATATCAGTTTTGGCCTGAGATGTATATGTGGTATGGAAGGGTTCCCCGGAACTTGTACATGATTGAGATCTGAGATTTGCATGGGATAATGTTATGACTTGCAGTATTTTCGCGTCATTTATAATTCTACATTTCAGTATCAGAGAGGTTAGAGAAACAACTTCAGATCCATAGAAGGTCTCTTTAGAGTGAGTATTTCAGTTGCGGCATTATATGGTGCTTCAGAAGAAATACCGTGGTTTATGACATACTAGGCTACGTGGTTCATGCTAAGATCTTCTACATTGAGCTTTGGTTATGATCGTCATGTACCGGCAAGGAAAAGTGTTACTCTGAAGAAAAGTCAAGGAGGATTCGAAGAAATGGGTCAGCTCGATGGTGCTGGGGCAACATAGCAATAAAGTACTCTTGGGTATGATGGTTTGTGTGACTTGGTTGATTTGGGGAAATTTATTTATGAGGGCTTGGTTATGTGCGGCCGAATTTCGGAGAGTTCTCGATGGTGTCGACCACAGCTTGTGCCGGCTGATTGCTACTGGCATAAAGAATATATTGTGTCCTATGGTTTTCTCCTTGATGGATATCAGAATTTAAGAGAATGCTGGAACTATTGGATATCGCATGTGAAGAGCGTTCATTTTAGGAGGCACCTTATGTTTTAAATTGTGGATGCTATTAGTGTTACGGTGATCACCTGGTTTTGGGGCTTCTGAGGTTCAGGTCTTGCTACGTGGCATGTGAGGTCTATGTGGGTGTTTTTCGTAAGATGATGGAGTATGAGTGATGTATCAGCCATTTGAGAAGCGAGGTTGAGATTAGGTATAGAGATTCTGGTGTTTATAAAGTTTTGGGGCTAAATGTCCTTGTACGTGGACTATTACTTGATTGCGGATTGTGAAAAGATGTTGAGAATAGGATAATTGATGGCACATGTCATGGATAGGTTGCTATGGACTTTTGGAAGGTTATTTATCTATCTGGGAATGATCGGAACTCGCTTGGGGATTATTTGAAAGCCTAATGAGAATGTGTATCCTATATCAGATCAGGTTTGGTTATTCTTAAGCAAATTGCTATCGTGAGTACATTACCAAGCAGAATGGATGTTATTTGTGTCCCAGATTATGTTATGTGCTTCTCTCTTATGCTACGATGGGCTGTGAGGTTGTATGATTATTCACATGTATGTTGTAATTTTGTTCAGGCCTTATGGCGATATGGGCGAACTGGCCCTCGTGATGTTGATTTGCTTATTTCACCTTAGTTGTACTTGCTTTTCTCCGTATGGTATTATTCCTATTCGTTTTTCCACAGTTATATTTGTGCACTCTAACGTGCTTGATGTTGGCATACATCTGATTAGTGATCCCGAGCATTCTGGCTCGATGGGTATCCCTATGTGGATTCAGATATTTAGGATCAGGTTATGTGCCGCAACGGAGTTATGTGGGATACCCTTCCTTGTGTTTATTTCATGTTTTATTTTCCCTTTGTGAAATGAATTAATGAGATTATATTTTTGTTTTTATATTTGTTGCACTTGTTAGGTAGTCCTCGTACCTTGCTTTCCTTCAATCTTGCTGCATATATGAATTATTGCTTGTTTGATATACGGACCATGTTGTGTGAGAATCCATGTGGTTTTGGCGTGACTTGTCAGTTGGGCTGCTTGTATTGGCTGAGATGAGGTTTAGACCTGAGATTTGCACTATCGCATCGGAAGGAGGAGTGTTTGGAAGGATGATACCATATTTTTGCTCAGATTTGAGCAATGGTCTTTGGAGAACGGGAGAGATTCTTGACTTGTTGATCATGGGTGGTTATGAGTTTTTGCGTGTTTCTTTTATCACTAGCAGCATTGCGAAGGTCCAAAATAAGATTTTATTTGGTATGAAGTGTATTAGCGGTACCAAGGTTGTGATTATACAGCTATGAAGGTCGGAGGTTATTGCTACGAGCATCTAAGCTATGTGAAATATCATATGATTATACCTTAGGCTAAGGTTGTGGCTCGATTCAGCTTGTTCAGACTTATACAGTATGTAGATGCAAGGTTCGGGTCTTGTTGTGAATCCCGGATATTGGATATTGGGTTCTAAGGTTTAAGGACTAAGGTTGAAGTAAGGATCTTCAGTTATGTTATGTTGACAGACTTCTGGGGATTGGGGTGATGTGGGATCACCCCCGGGTTTGTCCATGGTAAGTTTACACAATGATTTCATGGCTTTGGAATAACTCTTGGCATGTTCGAGGACGAACGTATGTTTAAGTGGGGGAGAATGTAACGACCCGACCCATCGTTTTGAGCATTTGCATTCCGTTCAGTTGTTTGAAGTCTTGAATAGCTTCAAAAAATGTATTATGACTTGTGTGAATCGTCGGTTTTGGTTTTTAGGTGATCCAGAGTTGATTTGGAAGAATGATTCTTAACTAGGAAGTTTTAAGTTGGAAGAGTTGACCAAGTTTGACTTTTGTGTATTTGACCCCGGATCGGAGTTTTGATGGTTCTGTTAGGCCCGCATGGTGATATCTAAGTCGTTTGTATGCTCGGATTTGCATTTGGGAAGTTCCTAGAAGGTTTCGGCACTAATTGGTGAAGGTCGGCAATTTGAAGGTTTGGAATGTTCATGGGTTTGACTGGGAGTTGACTTAGATGATATCGCATTTGGATTTTGGTTCTGGGAGTTAGAATAGGTTCTTTATGTCATTTGGAACTTGTGTGAAAAATTTGAGGTCATTCCGAGTTGATTTGATATGGTTCGACACGAGTTTTGGAAGTTAAAAGTTTGAAAGTTCATTAAGTTCGATTTGAGATGCGATTCATGGTTTTGATGTTGTTATGCATTATTTCAGGCCTCAAGTAAGTCCGTGTTATGTTATGGGACTTGTTGGTATGTTCGGATGGGGTCCCAAGAGGCTCGGGTGAGTTTAAGACTATTTTCAACCATATTAGTTCTGCTGGTTTCTGTTGATTTATGGTGCTTCATTTCTTCTTCGCATTCGCATCCATGTCTTCGCGTTCGCGGAGAGTAAGTGGTGATCTTCTTCGCGTTCACGTAGTGTTTGGGCTGGGCAGACTGGAGGAGTTCTTCTTCGTGTTCAGAGTATTGACCGCGTTCGCGAAGGCTTGGCGGAGTTGTTCATCGCGTTCGCGAGTGAAGTTCCGCGAACGCGTAGCTTTATTTTTGTGGCAGAGTAATTTGTGCATCGCAAACGCGATGGTTCTTCTGCGTTCGCGAAGGGCATCCTTGGGCAGTGTTATAAAGTATTCTATTTTCGAACTTTGAGTTATTTCATCACATTTTGTGTTGGGGAGCTCGGATTTGGGCGATTTTGGTGGCGATCTTCACCACATGGATTGGGGTAAGTATTTTCTACTCAGTTTTGATTATATTTCATGATTCCATCTTCGTTTTTGGAATTTGATTGATTATTTCAAAAGAGAAATTGGGGGTTTTGTATAAACTTTTCTAAAGTGAATGTTTCAGTTTTGAACACCGATTCGGAGTCGGAATTGAGTAAAATTAGTATGGCTGGACTCATAATTGAATGGGTTATCAGAATTTGTAAGATGTTTCAGGTTCCGAGGTGCGATCTTGGGGTTGACTTTTGATTTTAGTTAAAGATCGTAACTTTATTATCCGAAAGTTTTTTCTATTGCATTGTTCGTTAATACTAAATTATTTTTGGCTAGATTTGAGCCGAGCGATGGTGTATTTTAAAAGTAAAAGCTGTTTTGAGTAATGAATCGGCCTAATTGAGGTACGTATCTTGCCTAACTTTTTTTGGGGGGAAACTACCCTTTAGGTTTAGGATGATGGTACTATTTGAATTATGTGAAAGACGTGTAAACGGGGTGACGAGTGTTTACACGAGTTTATATGTGGTATTTGACCGGTGTAGACTTCAAGACTTCTTCCATGCATTTAATTGTATTTGTCACAACAAGTTATAGCTTTCATTGTTGAATTTGCTCTTACGTGTCTTACTTGAAGTTGTTAGTACATGTTTTGTCTTTTGTTATCAATTTCACTCTTATATGTTTTATTTGTTAATTGTAATTACTTGTTGAATTCATGTCTTATCTGTTACATGCCTTAATTGTTAATTGATTCTTTGTAATTGTACCTTTATTACTTGCTATTTGACCTTGTGGGTCATCATGTAACCTTTTTATCCGCTTGTGACCTTCTTTGTTTAGTTCTTTATTTCATTTAATTTTGTGATACGTCGTAGTTGGTTTTAGTTAGTTTTCTTAATTTATATTGTTTGGGGATCGGGTTGCACGTAGCAGCGGTATTGAAATGATATGAAAAGATATGATATGGAGCGATAAGGACGGATGATATGATATTGGTGCAATCGGGTTGCATGCTGCAACTGATATTGTTATTATTGTATGGGATCGGGTTGACCGCTGCAACGAATATTGTTATTATTGTGTGAAATCAGGTTGCACGCCGCAACAAATATTGTTATTATTTTGTGGGATTGGGTTGTACATCGCAACGAATTGATATGTTGTAATTGTTGTGACGGTAAAGTCATCCTAAATTGTTATTCTCATGGTGCGTTCTACGTTGGAATGGTTTATCGGTTGGACGATTATAATTTTTCCTTACATCATTTCACTCGTAATTGATCATGTTTGGTTGACCGTTGTTAATCGATTATTTGAACGATAGTGAATTCTTGTGCTAGTCATGCATTTTATGTGGTTTGTTGTGTCACTCTAATGTGCCAATATGTGCCTCTGTTATTACTTGGTAAATTGAATGTCAAGGTGAGTTTACTTGTGTAGGTTCATTATCTCATATTCTGTTGAGTTATTGGTAACATAACGACTTTAAATAAAAGAACTATTAACATATCTTACTCTATGTGTCTCTTAAGATAGAACTCATTATCTCACTCGGTGCCTTACTATTTTTAAATGATTATCACATTTTTACTTTAATTGGGTTCTCAAATTTTACTCATCACCTTATTGTTGTTTACTTTACTTAAAATTGTTATCACATTTTATTTCTAACAAATTCTATAGTTAACTCATTAATTTAATGGAGGTTTTATTTGTTTAAATATGATATTTTTACTTTATCTTATTAATTTCTAAACTAAACCTATCTGATATTCTATTTGCATGACCTGTCCCTTATTTTATTTGAATCCTAAAATAAATATATTATCTCATTTGACTCCTCATTTTATTCAAGATTGTTATTATGCTTTAGTGTGTTTAAATTTATCTCTCGATTATCTTAATTGATATTGATACGGATGCGAAGTACATGGTAGCACGAGAACTTTGCCGTGCGAAGATGATTGCTATTGTGTGCACGAGGTGCCATACGTGTAAGATTTGGAAGTTGTGACTTATGATTTGAGATTATGAGGAGTGGTACCTCGGGTAATTCTTGTTGTAACTCATGCATTAGGAACGAGTTGATTGATTGAGTTATCATTCGTTTTCCTTACTTGAGCTCATTCATATTTCATCTGTATTCTAACTATGTTGTTGCTTCATTACTTGGTTATTTCCTGTTGCCATTGTGCTTCTATTATTTTCACTCTTGGTTGTAAATTTGTAATCCGTCTGTTGTTGGTCTTACATTGATTTTCTTTTCATTGTTAGCTTTATGTTCTGCATAGGTTTACATGTCTAGTAGGTATCTTGACATGGCCTCGTCACTACTCTACCGAGGTTAGGCTTGATACTTACTGGGTACCGCGGTGGTGTACTCATGCTACGCTTTTGCATATTTTTGTGCAGGTCCAGGTACTTCTGATCGAGTTGGTTTTGAGACTTATGTCTGTGCGACTGGAGACTTCAAGGTATACCTGCTCGATGTTCACAGGCCCCTTATATTGTCTTTTAGTTCCACTGTTTACTATTATTTCGGAACAGTCGCACAGATATAAGCCCAACATAAATGCGAAATATAACTGAAAATTTATAAAGAACCTTTAAATAGCTCAGCCATTATCAAATAAAGAAACTCCGTAACTCAACAGAATACAATTTCCCAAAATCCGATGAATACAAGTCACATGCTCTATAAGATGGTACTGAACATTCCTATACATCGGTGTCTATAAAGGATAAGAAAATGAAATAAACTAGATAGAGGGTGACTCCGAGGCCTGCGGACGCCGGCAAGTATACCTTGAAGTCTCCGAAAGTGGCTCGTCTCACTGGTGCCTGGACTGGTAGGAGATACCTAGGTCTGCACAAAAAGATGTGCAAAAGCGTAGCATGAGTACACCACAACGGTACCCAGTAAGTGCCAATCCTAACTTCGGTAGAATAGTGACGAGGTTAGGTCAAGGCCCTACTAGAATAAATAAGAAGCTAAACAGGTATATAAAAGTGAAATAATGATAACGGTAGAAATGAAATAATAAAGAAATACACCGAGATCAGCGACACTGAACTAAGACAAATAATGCACCACGAAAGAAAAACAAGGAATGTTATGACACGGAACAAAGCAACAAAACAAAAGTGAAGCAATGAAAAAAGTATCAACAAGAATCACTACCGAGGTACCGCCTCGTTGTCTCAAATCACAAAACATTTCACAATCTTTCCTTATATCACCGAGGGAGCCTTGCATTTAGTTTTGAAAATTATTTTTTCCAAATAGCTCCGTGCATTTTAGCCTACCTTATCATACTGTGTGGCTTCAAGTAGTTTCCCTACTAGCAACACGCGTATCAAGCCCACTTTATCTCACTGAATGCGTTTCAACCCCAAAATATTATACCACCGGATGCGTATCAATATCATAACGTATCACAAATCATACCTCAAGTGCCCAATATCACAACTTGCCAAGAAGCCAACAACAATAGTGTTTTCACAATAAATAGCCCATGGCTCAACCACGATATGCACAAGAGTCTCACAATAACAAACGGAAGTGAATAACTCAATAAGAATAGTATTTCACAACTTTACAACTTTGCTTCAATGTAAATCACGGCCTCTGTAACGCAATACCAGTTTTAACAACAAGATATTCCACAAATAACAACTTTAAGTAAAGAACTCAACAGTTAAATAATGAATAAGGAATAGAGGAAAGAATACTTCAATTAAATATGTAAAGGCAATTAACAATAAGAGATAGAATAAGTAGAGCATATGAAGATAGACTAATGATAATGAATATAACATGTTAAGATAATTAAGGCATGGAAGGAATCTACATAGCTAAAACTAGTCAGTTTACACATTTAGCCCGTGTACATACTCGTCACCTTGCGTACACGGCTTCTACACATCACAATTATCATAAAACAATACCAATCCTAAGGGGTAATTCCCCCACACAAAGTTAGGCAAGACACTTACCTCAAAACACGCTACTCAATCCACTAGTAAGCCCTTTCCTTGATTATCCAACTCCGAACGGCTCGATTCTAGCTAAAACAACTTTATACCATAAATATAAACTATAGGAAACTATTTCGAACAATAAAGTTACGACCTTTACAAAGAAACAAAAAGTCAACTCAAAAAGTCAACCCGGGCTCGCATCTCGGAACCCGACCAAAACTACAAAATCCAAACTCTTATTCGATAACGAGTCCAACTATACAAGAATTACTCAAATCCGACCTCAAATCAGCTTTTAAATCCCCAAAATTTAGCCTAAGAACTTTTCACAATTTTTCCCTAAATTTCCAACTCAAATCACTGATTCAATGATAAAAATAACAATGGATTCATGTAATATAGCCAAAACCAAGTTAGAATCACTGACCCCAATGAATTTCTTGAAAATCTTTCAAAACATCGCCACAAACCGAGCTCTCTAGGTCCAAAATTGGACAATAAAATCAAACCCTCGAACTTAGTCCTTTTCTGCCTAGTGATTCCACATTTGCGGTCACTCAGTTACATCTGCAACGCTGCACCTTCGGAAACTCCATCGCAGGAGCGGTTCCAACTTAAGCCTAGAAAACTCGCACATGCGGACCCTTTAGCGTTGTTGCGCAAGCGCTGCTGCAGATATATAGAACACACCTGGTTCATGCCCAAGTCCCTCCCCAAATTCCGCTTTTGCGGAAGACAAGTCCGTGCCTGCGGAGGCGCACCTGCGAGCCCAGATCTGGGCTGCCCTCTCCGCTTTTGCGCTTCACCACTCGCACCCGTGAGTCCGCACCTGCGGCCAATCCCTCCGCAGGTGCGATGACACCAGAAGGGCTGATGCTTCAGCAAAATGATCAAGTCCAATTTGGTTCCGGATTCAATCCGAATCACACACGGGGCCCTCGAGACCCCGTCCGAATATACCAACAAGTTTCAAGACATATAACGGACCTATTCGAGGACAAAAATCACATCAAACAACATCGATTCTACGAATCACAACCCAATTCAAGCCTATTAAAACTATGAACTTCCAAATTCCAAAACTATTGTCAATTCATACCAAAATAACTTCGATTGACTTCAAAGTTTGCACACAATTCATAAATGACATGATGGACCTATTCCAACTTCCAGAATCGAAATCCGACCCCGATATCAATAAAAGTCAACTCCCGGTCAAACTTCTCAACTTTCCAAACCTTCAACTTCCTAATATTCGCTAATTCAAGACGAACCGACCTACGAACCTCCAAATCAACATCTGGACACACTCCTAAGTCCAAAATCACCGTACGAAGCTATCAGAACCATCAAAACTCCATTCCAGAGTCATCTACACAAAATTCAAACTACAGTCAACTCTTTCAACTTAAGGCTCCAACTTAGGGACAATGTGTCCCATTTCACTTCGAAACTCACCCTAAACACAAAACCAAACACCCCCGGCAAATCACATAACTATAATACAACATAGAGGGGGCAATAAATAGGGATCGGGACTAAAATACTCAAAACGACCGGTTGAGTCGTTACATCCTCCCCTCTTAAAATAAATATTCGTCCTCGAACAAGTAAAGGGATATACCTAAAGTGGCGAAAAGATGAGGATAACGGCTATGAATACCATGCTCAAACTTCCAAGTCGCCTCTTTGACTAGATGATCCCTCCACTAAAACTTCACTAAAGTAATGTTCTTTGAGCTCAACTTCTGGACCTCTCTGTCCAAAATGGCCACCGGCTCCTCAACATAAGACAAATCCTTGTCCAACTGGACAGAGCTTAAATCCAACACATGAGACGGATCGCCTTGGTTCTTCTAGAGTATAGAAACATGGAATACTGGATGAACTGTAGCTAGACTAGGTGGCAGTGCAAGCTTATAGGCCACCTCTCAAATCCTCTCAAGAATCTCAAAAGGTCCGATATACCTACGGCTCAACTTGCCCTTCTTCCCGAACCTCATAACACCCTTCATGGGCGAAATCCGTAGCAAGACCCATTCCCCAACCATGAATGCAATGTCGTGAACCTTCCGATCCACATAACTCTTCTGTCTAGATTGGGCAAAGTCGATCTTGAATTAATTTAACCTTCTCCAAAGTATCCTGAACTAGGTCAATACACAATAGTTTAGCCTCGCCTGGCTCAAACCAACCCACCGGAGACTGACACCGCCTCCCATACAAGGCCTCATACGGAGCCATCTGAATGCTCGACTAGTAGCTGTTGTTGTAGTCAAACTCCGCAAGTGGCAAGAACTGATCCCAAGAACCCCCGAACTCCATCACACATGCACGAAGCATATCCTCCAATATCTGAATAGTATGCTCGGACTGTTCGTCAGTTTGAGGGTGGAATGTTGTACTCAACTCAACCCGTGTGCCCAACTCACGCTGTACGACCTTCCAGAATCGTGATGCAAACTGCATACCCCGGTCAGAGATGAAGGATACCGGCACGCCATGAAGTCGGATAATTTCGCGAATATAAACCTGAGCCAGCTGCTTTGAAGAATAAGTAGTCACCACTGGAATGAAATGAGCCGACTTGGTCAACCTATCCACAATAACCCATACTGCATCGAACTTCTTTTGAGTCTGTGGGAGCCCAACAACAATATCTATAGTAACCTGCTCCCATTTCCATTGTGGAAGCTCTAGCCTCTAAAGCAATCCACCTGGCCGCTGATGCTCGTACTTCACTTGCTGACAATTTAGACACCGAGCTACATACTCCACTATGTCTTTCTTTATTCTCCTCCACCAATAGTGCTGCCTCAAGTCCTGATACATCTTAGCGGCACCCGGATGAATGGAGTACCACAAACTGTGGGCCTCCTGAAGAATCTACTCATACAAACCATCTACATTGGACACACATAGCCGACCATGCATCTGTAATACACTGTCATCCCCAATAGTAACCTCCTTGGCATCAATGTGCTGAACCGTGTCCTTGAGGACAAGCAAATAGGGGTCTTCATACTAAAGCTCTCTGATACGATCATATAGAGAAGACCGAGAAACCATACATGCCAAAACTCGACTCGGCTCCGAAACATCCAATCTAACAAACTGGTTGGCCAATGCCTGAACATCTAATGCTAATGGCCTCTCCATTGCCAGTAGATATGTTAAACTGCCCAAGATCTCCGCCTTACGACTCAAGGCATCGACCACCACATTGTCCTTACCAGGATGATATAGAATGGTGATATCATAGTCCTTAAGAAACTCTAACCATCTCCGTTGCCGCAAGTTAAGATCTTTCTATTTGAACAGATGCTGTAGACTCCAGTGATCGGTATAGCCCTCACAAAGGACACCGTACAAATAGTGCTGCCAAATCTTCAAGGTATGAACAATAGCTGCTAACTCGAGGTCGTGGACAAAATAATTCTTCTCATGTACCTTCAACTGTCTAGATGCGTAGGCAATCACCCTACCGTCTTGCACCAACACCGCACCGAGGACAACACGCGACACATCACAGTACACAGTGTAAGACCCCGAACCTGTAGGCAACACCAATACTAGGGCTGTAATCAAAGTAGTCTTGAACTTTTGAAATCTCTCCTCACACTCCTCAGCCCATATGAATGAAGCACCCTTATAGGTCAATTTGGTCATAGGAGCAACAATAGATGAGAAACCCTCTACGAATCGACGATAATACCCTACCAAACCAAGAAAACTCCGGATCTCAGTAGCTGAAGACAGTCTGGGCCAACTCTGCAGTGCTTCAATCTTCTTCGGATCTACATTGATCCCCTCACTAGACACTACATGACCCACAAACGCCACCAAATCAAGCCAGAATTCACACCTTGAAAATTTTGCATACAACTTCTTTTCTCTCAAGGTCTGAAGCACAATCCTCAAGTGTTGCTCATGATCCTCCCGGCTCTGGGAGTACTCCAAGATGTCGTCAATAAACACAATGGCAAATGAGTTAAGATAGGGCTGGAATACACTATTCATCTAGTGCATGAATGTTGCTGGGGCGTTGGTCAGCCCGAATGACATCACAAGGAACTCATAATGACCATACCGAGTCCTGAAGGCAGTCTTCATAATATCTAGATCCCGGATCTTTAATTGATGATAGCTTGACTGCAAATTAATCTTTGAGAACACTCTAGCACCCTGTAGCTAATCAAATAGGTCATCAATGCGTGGCAATGGATACCTGTTCTTCACTGTAACCTTGTTTAACTTTTGATAATCAATATACAGGCGCATAGATCAATCCTTCTTCTTTACAGACAAGAACGGAGCACCCCAAGGTGACACATTAGGCCGAATGAAGCCTTTATCTAGCAACTCTTGAAACTGCTCATTTAACTCCTTCAACTCCGCTAGGGCCATACGATATGGTAGAATAGAAATGGGCTGAGTGTCCTGCAACAAATCAATACCAAAATCGATATCCCTATAGGGCGGCGCCAGAAATATATCTGGATAGTCCCTCACTAACAGAACTGACTCAACGGTAGGAGTATCAACACTGAAATCTCTCACAGAGGCTAGATATGCCTCACACCCATTTCCAATCATCCGATGTGCCTTAAGGAAAGACACCACCCTTCTAGGAATATAATCCAAAGTACCTCTCCACTCAAACCGCGGCAAGCCTGGCATAGCCAATATCACCATCTTGGCGTGACAATCAAGAATAGTATGATAGGGTGACAACTAGTACATGCCCAAAATAACATCAAAATCTACCATACTAAGAAATAATAGGTCAGCTCTGGTCTCAAAACCACCAAGAACAACTAAACACGACCAATACACACGGTCAACAACAATGAAATCCCCTACGGGCGTGGACACATAGACAGGAGAACTCAAGGAATCACAGGATATGCCCAAATATGGAGCAAAGTAAGATGATACATAGGAATAAGTAGAGCCTCGATCAAATAAGATTGATGCATCTCTATGACAAACCAGAACAATACCTGTGATAACTGAGTCGGATGCAACCGCCTCCGTCCAAGTCAGAGGAGCATAACATCTGGCCTGGACTCCCATTCTAGAGCGACCTCTAACCTCCCCCCCCCCGACCTCCACCTCTAGCTGGATGTGCAGGTGGAGTGGCAACTAGTGCGGTAACCATGACCTGAGAAGCTTGAGGACCCTATGGAATACATGGAGCCTGAGTAAGTCTGTGAAGGTGGACCCCTCCCGAGTCTGGGGCAGTCCCTCACCATATGACGAGCGTCACCATACTCAAAACAAGCTCTCGGAGGATGTGGCTACTGAGACTGGCTCCGGCTTGGTCGGCTGGACTAGTCACTGAAAGCACCCAGTGCAGGAGGTGCACTAGATAGTGGAGGTGTATAATGGACAACCTAAGACATGGGAGTAGTCGGAATACCACTGGAAGCTGGAAGTACTGAATGAACAGGATGACTCACATAGCCTCTACGATGATGGGCTACAACTAGGGCACGAGCACCGCTATATATGCCGGAATCTCGAGGACACCTAGTATCCCTATCCTCTCTCTCCCGGCCCCACATACCCTCCCATCTCCGAGTGATCTCCACAACTTGCTGGTATGGGGTATCAGTCTCCAACTCTCGAGCCATGTTGAATCTAATACCGTGGTTAAGCCCCTCGATAAATTGACGGACTTGCTTTCTAGCTGTGGAAACTAAGGCTGGTGCATGGCTGGACAACTCGCTGAACCTGAAAGCATACTCTGATACGGTCATAGCACCCTAGCGCAACTGCTCAAACTCTGCGCGCCATGCATCCCAAAGACACTGGGGAATAAACTCTCTCATTAACATCTCTGAAAACTGAGACCAAGTGAGTCGGCTGGGCCACCCAAATCATACGCTCGCCACCACTAATAAGTTGCTCCCTTAAGCTGGAACATAGTGAATTCAACCCCACTCGACTCCACAATACCCATAGTACGGAGGATACATTGGCACTCCTTAAGAAAACCCTATTCGTCCTCTGTAGCTAGGCCACTGAATTGGATAATGAAATCAAACCCTCGAACTTAGCCCTTTTCTTCCCAGCGATTCCATATCTGCGATCACTCAGTCGCATCTGCGATGCCGCACCTTTGAAAAATCCATCGCAGGTGCGGTTCCAACTTAAGCCTAGAAGACTCGCACTTGTGGGCCCCTTAGTGCTGCTGTGGATATATTGATCGCACCTGCAGTCCTGACCAAGGCCCTCCCCAAATTCCACTTCTGCGGAAGACAAGTCCGTGCCTGCAGAGGCGCACCTGTGCCCAGCTGTTCACACCTGCGAGCCCAGACCTGGGCTACCATCTCCGCTTTTGCGCTTGACCACTCGCACCCGCGAGTCCGCACTTGCGAAAAATCCATCCGTAGGTGCGATGACACCAGAAGGGCTGATGCTTCCGCAAAATGATCAAGTCCAATTTTGTTCCGGATTCAATCCGAATCACACCCGGGGACCCCAAGATCCCGTCCGAATATACCAACAAGTTCCAAAACACATAACGGACGTACTTAAGGCCAAAAATCACATCAAACAATATCGATTCTATGAATCACAACTCAATTAAAGCCTATTGAAACTATGAACTTTCGAATTCCAAAACTAATGCTAATTCATACCAAAACAACTCCGATTGACTTCAAATTTTGCACACAAGTCATAAATGAAATGAGGACCTATTCTAACTTATGGAATTGGAATTCGACCCCGATATCAATAAAGTCAACTCCTAGTCAAACTTCTTAACCTTCCAAACCTTCAACTTCCTAACTTTCACCAACTCAAGCCGAACCGACCTACGAACCTCCAAATCAACATCCGGACATGCTTCTAAGTCCAAAATTACCATACAGAGCTATTGGAACTGTCAAAACTCTATTCCGGAGTCGTCTACAAAAAGGTCAAACTACGGTCAACTCTTTCAACTTAAGGCTCCAACTTAGGGACTATGTGTCTCATTTCACTTCGAAACTCACCTGAAACCAAAACCAAACCCCCCGGAAAATCACATAACCATAATATAACGTAGAGGAGGCAATAGATAGGGGATCGGGGCTAAAATACTCAAAATGACTGGTCGGGTCATTACAGTTAGGCTTACCCAGTCTTAAAGACTAGATGCCATCACAACATCCTAAGGTGGGAAATTAGGGTCATGACAACCTCACCATGACCGTTCCTCATTTTTTAGTATTTTAAGGCTATAAAAATGGAATTCCGCATGATTCCCAGATTTTCGCGTGCTATTTTCTGGCGTTTTAGGGCCATAAAAGTCGAATTCTGCTCGATTCCCAGATTTTTGTGTGCTAGCCATCTGCATGGGTCAGGTCAACAGGCCCCGAATCACCTAAAACGTTTCCGGCCAAAACATGACCTAAGGAATAAAAGTCATCACCTCGCCTTGACTGCTCCTCATTGTTTTGGCGTTTTAGGGCCATAAAACTGAAATTCTGTTTGGTTCCTGGATTTTCGTGTGTTATAGCCCACGCCATCTGCATGGGTCCATGCGACCAGACGTGGATCACCTAAAATATTACTAGGCCATCAAAAATGACCTAAGGAACAATATGCATTGCCTCTTCATGGCCTATCCTCATTTTTTGCCATTTTAGGGCCATAAAACTGGAATTCCGCTCGATTCTCAGATTTTCGTATACTATAGCCCATGTCATTTACATGGGTTCAAGTGATCGGACCCGGATCGCCTAAAATTTTATCGGCCCATAAAAAATGACCTAAAGAACAATAGTCATCGCCTCACCATCATCGTTCCTCGTATTTTGGCATTTTAGGGTCATAAAACTGAAATTCCGCCAGATTCCCAGATGTTTATGTGTTATAACCCATGCTATATGCATAGGTTCGGGCGACCAAATCCGGATCGCCTAAAAACTTTTTGGCCCATCAAAAATGATCTAAGGAACAATAGTCATCACCTCGCCATGACCGTTCCTCCTTTTTTGGCATTTTAGGACCATAAAATTAGAATTTCGCCGGATTCCTAGATTTTCATGTGCTATAGCCTACGCCATCTGCATGGGCTTGGGAGACCGGACCCGGATCACCTAAAATTTTACCGACCCATCAAAAATGACCTAAGGAACAATATACATCGCCTCGCCATGACCGTTTCTCATTTTTTGGCATTTTAGTGCCACAAAACTGGAATTCTGCCATGACGAAGCGATGAATATTGTTCATTAGATTATTTTGAAAGGCCCGCTAAGTTTTAGGAGATTCAGGTTCGCTCGTCTTAATTCATGCAGATGGCGTGGACTATAGCACACGAAAAATTTGGGAATCGTGCTGAATTCCTATTTCAGGACCCTAAAATGTTGAAAAGCGAGGAACGGTCATGGCGAAGCAATGATATTGTTCATTAGGTTATTTTTTATGGGCCCACAAAAATTTAGGAAATTCGGGACCGGCCGCCCGAATTCATGCAGATGGTGTGGATTATAACACAAGAAAATCTGGAAATCGCCTTGAATTCTTATTTTATGGCCCTAAACTGCCAAAAATGAGGAAAGGTCATATCGAAGTAATGACTATCGTTTAATAGGTCGTTTTTTATGGGCCCATAAAATCTTAGGAGATTTAGAGCCGGTCGCACGAATTCATGCAGATGGCGTGGACTATAGCACACAAAAATCTAAGAATCGTCCTAAATTCCTGTTTTATGGCCCTAAAATGTTAAAAAATAAAGAACAGTCATGGAAAAGTGATGAGTATTATTCATAAGTTCATTATTCTAGGCCCGCAAAATTTAAAAGAAACGGGGTCGCTCACCCAAATTCTTGCAGATGTCGTGGACAATAGCACACAAAAATGTGAGAATCGTCACGATCATAGCGAAGCGATGAATATTGCTCATTAGGTCAATTTATGGGCCCGCAAAATTTTAGGACGAATTCATGCAAATGACGTGGACTATTGCACACGAAAATCTGGGAATCGTCCTGAATTCCTATTTTATGGCCCTAAAATACTAAAAAATTAAGAACGTTCATGGAGAAGCGATGACTATTATTCATTAGGTTATTTTTTATGGGCCCGAAAAATTTTAGGAGACTCGTAGCCGGTCGCCCGAATTCATATAGATGGCGTGGACTATCACACTTGAAAATCTGGAAATCGTCCTGAATTCTTATTTTATGGCCCTAAAACGCCAAAAAATAAAGAACGTTATGGTAAAACGATGACTATTGTTTATTAGATCGTTTTTGCTGGGCCCGCAAAATTTTAGGAGATTCGATGTCGGTCGCCGAATTCATGTTGATGGCATGTTATAGCACTCGAAAATCTGAGAATCATTTTGAATCCTTATTGTATAACCCTAAAACGCCAAAAAATGAGGAACAGTCATGGCAAAGCGATGTATATTGTTCATTAGGTTGTTCTTGATGGGCCCACAAAATTTTAGGAGATTCAGGGTCGTTCGCTCGAATTCATGCAGATGGCGTGGGTTATAGCACACGAAAATATGAGAATCATCTTGAATTCATGTTTTATGGCTCAAAACGCCAAAAAACGAGGAACGGTCATGGCGAAGAGATGACTATTGTTCATTAGGGCATTTTATGAGCCCGCAAATTATAGGAGATTCTGATCTGGTCGCCTGAATTAATGCAGATGTCGTGAACAATAGCATACAAAAATTTAAGAATCGTCTTGAATTCCTGTTTTATGGCCCTAGAATGCCAAAAAAGAGGAACGGTCACGGCGAAGCGATGACTATTATTCATTAGATCGCTTTTATGGGCCCGCAAAATATTAGGAGATTCAAGGCCGGTCGCTCGAATTTATGCAGATGGCGTGGACTATAGCACACGAAAATCTGGGAATCATCCTGAATTCCTATTTTATGGCTCAAAATGCCAAAACAAACGAGAGACGATCATGGTGAAGAGTTGACTATTATTCATTAGGTCATTTTTTATGGGCCCAAAAAATCATAGGAGATTCGAAATCGGTCGCCTGAATTCATGTAGATGACATGGACAATAGCATACGAAAATTTAAGAATCGTCTTGAATTGCTATTTTATGGCCCTAAAATACTTTTTTAAAAAAAGGAACGGTCATGGCGAAATGATAACTATTGTTCATTAGGTCGTTTTGATGGTCCCACAAAATTTTAGGAGATTTAGAGCCGGTCGTTTGAATTCATGCAGATGACATGGACTATAACACACGAAAATTAGGGAATCGTCCCGAATTGCTGTTTTATGGCCCTATAATGCCAAAACACGAAGAACGGACATAGTGAAATGATAATTACTGTTCATTAGCTTATTGTTTATGAGCCCGTAAAATTTTAGGAGATTCGAGATTGGTCGCCCGAATTCATGCAGATAGCGTGGACTATAGCACAAGAAAATTTGGGAATCGTCCTGCATTCTTGTTTTATGACCTTAAAATGCCCATAAAGAAGAACGGTCATGGCGAAGAGATGCCTCTTATTCATTAAGTCATTTCTGATGGGCCCACTAAATTTTAGGCGATGGGCTACACGAAAAATTAAAAATCTTCTTGAATTTCTATTTTATGAACCGCCAAAAACAAAGAACGGTCACGACAAAACAATGACTATTGTTCATATAGGTTGTTTCTGATGGACACACAAAACTTTAGATAATTTGGAGCCCGTCGCCCGAATTCATGAAGATGACGTGGATATTAGCACACGAAAAATTAAAAATCGTTCTAAATTTCTGTTTAATGGGTCTAAAATACCAAAAAAGAAGAACGATCATGGTGAAGATATGATTATTGTTCATTAGGTCGTTTCTGATGCGCCTACAAAATTTTAGGTGATTCGAAGCCCGCCACCTGAATTCATAAAAATGGTGTGGACTTTAGCATACAAAAAATTAAAAATCATCCTGAATTCCTATTTAATGGCCATAAAATGCCAAAAAATGAGGAACGGCCACGACGAAGCAATGACTATTGTTCATTAGGCCGTTTCTGAAGGGCCCACAAAATATTAAGCGATTCATAGTCCGTTGCCCGAATTTATGAAGATGGTGTGGACATTAGCACACGAAAAATTAGAAATCGTCTTGAATTCATGTTTTACGTCCCTAAAACGCCAAAAAACGAGGAAAGGTCATGGCAAAGAAATGACTATTATTTATTAGGTCTTCAGAAAAATTACTGAAATTTTAACTTTTATTAGTGCAACATCCAAAAAAAAATCCAAAAACGATTCATGATTTTTGAATTCACATTAAACTTCAACAATTGAGAGCTACTGCTTTAGGTCATTCAAACTCCAGGAACAATTACTGAATTTTGAGCTTACAAATATTCAAGGAACAATAATCGATCCTAGAGTTATTCCGTATTTTAAATAAGGATATTTTTGTCTAGACTTATATTTTCGTATTAATGAGTGACTACTTTGCCATGACAATTTAAAACACGGCTAAGCTCTAATTGCCTACCTAAAAAGTAGCTATTTACCAATTCCTCACAATGATATCCAAGTCATAAGACCCCCTTACCTCCCCTCCCCGACCCACCCAAACAAAAAAAAAAGAAAAAATGAGAAGAGAATAATCAAACTCCTAACACCACTTTTTTCTCCACCCGGTGTCGGGTCCGGGCGATACTCGCATTGCGATTTTAAATAATGGAATTTTACCATAAATAGCTGGTCAAATTCTCTGTTTATTTTTTCTTGTCAGTATATACAGATTATACACTGATTATAAAAAAATTATACACATGATATTTGAATTATTCATATATTATATATCCATCAGTTATTTTTAATTTAAATGATTTGGTGGGCGACTATTTGGGTTAATACTTCTTTAATTAATCTGAATTTACGTCAAGTAAGGCCGGGAAGCGCTCCTGCTTTTTCCATTGCGCATAGCGAGAAGCCACTCATTCTCCTCTTTCTTTCTCAAGTGATTCTGTAATTTTTACCTCCAGTTATTTTGAACGGTTTTGCACACTAGAACTTTGATATGTCTTATTTAACTTTTATATTATTTTTCTGAAATAACCACAACTATTGGAGAAAAATACAAAAAAACTATCTGTTACATATTCTTTTTGAAATGTGATGGATATTTTTGCATGAGATTATGAGAATAAAAAATTATGCTAGG